>JANPWT010000245.1:24798883-24811313 GCA_024678245.1 Erythroxylum densum | reverse complement strand
ATATTTTAATTATTAAATCAAAATTTATTTAAAATTTATATATTTTAAAGTCGCAAAGTTGAGAGAGAAAGAAGGATTAAATTGTCTTAATGTATTTTTAGATTAAATTCCTGAGGAAAGGAATCTAAATATCAAGGGGGTGTTGAGATTTAAATTCTAAAGAAAGTGCCACTACTTTCCCTAAATTAAAAAAGTTTTTACTTTCCTAACTACTCAAAAAAACGAACCAAATGTAATAATTTAAATTTTAGGAAAAAGATTATTTTCCCTGCCAATCAAACAGAGCCTTAAGGTAAATATATTTCTACATCATGATACCTCTTACAGCAAATCAAGTTGACCATGCAAATGCTAGGATAATCTACAACCAAAACATTCTCCTGTTCAATGTGTTCAACTTATCTGAGTTTGTGAAGAGCATCAAAAGAGTGAAATTGAGCTTGAAAAATGACCATTAATTTAGCAATGCAATGACCTTTTCCAGGACATAAAAGGCATCAGTACTTAAGGATGACTGAAGAAAAAGTTACCAGTCCTTCTGACATCACATCTCGTAGTTTTCCTGGTTTCACATTTGTAATCAGCACAACACGACGATTCTTCAATGGAAATGGAAATCAATTAGAATATAAGAAAACAAACTTTACAAAAACAAATTTTAGCAGTCAAGGTAATTCAAATGAGTGGAATGGCTGTTTCAATAAGTATACCAATAACTCATCCGGAGTACAATACTTTGCCAAACCACTGACAACCTGTCTTGGCTTAGGCTCTCCAACATCTATTTCCTCAACTAACAAACTGCAACATCAATTGAAAATAAAATGATAGCACACTCTAAACGCCGTAAAGGTTGAGGCCAAATAACCTAGGCTGGGCAATAAACCTTCCAGGAAAAGAAAGAAAAGTATACCTATCAGCAGACGGATGCTTCGATGCTTTGCGAATAATACCAACCTGTATCTTCAGCAAACTGACACTCAATTCTTTGTCTTTCTCAACTGGTTCAGGTTCAGGCAGTTTCTTCTTTCCTAGAGCAGGTTCCTTATCCCCTGTAGCATTCTTCTTCAAGCTCCCAACAATATTCAGATGTTATTTTGCAAAAAGTATTCTAAAGCAGATAATGATAACAAACCAGAAAAATGATAGTACAAAAAGTGGCAAAAACAAACAAATACAAATTTCATAACCACAGGCGATAAAATCTCCTTAAATTATTAAATTAGTACTTCAAAAGTTAATAATATATTAATTATTTATGGGCCCAACTTGGACTAAATAGACTTAATCAACACTATTGATAAGTTAACAACATATAACTTGTCTAAAGAGTCCTTATATAATTATCTGATCCCATTAAGATCATAAAATAATAATTTACTACAATTTACATATATGTATAATTGACTATGATATCTACTAAAAATATAACTTTGTTGTACCTTTTTTCAAGAATTTAGTTGGATCTCATCCCTATTTTTTATTGCATCTAAAAACTGTAAGTTTGAGTTCAAGAATTGGAATGAACACAATACAACTTGAGTTCACTGGTTCATATTCAATTACTAGATTGACAATATACAATGAAATTTTTAATTAATTAAATGTACGTTTGCTGAATTGTTAATAGTCTATTTTTTACATTATTAATTTATCAATTAATTAATATTTTTAAATTAATAGATTTTATTTCCAAATTGTTAATACACTCTAAAAATTAATACATTATTAATTTACCAATTAATTAATATCTTTTTTAATTAATAGATTTTATATGGTCCCAATACTATTAGTTCATAGAAGTTTTACTGTATAAGCTTCAGTTTCACCACCGCATCTTCCTACATTAGAACCCCTTGACATGCCTTTTTCCGCCTTAAATGAAACACTTCATTCGTATTCCTAACTAAAAAGTAAGGTACATGAGCTAAAGGACGTATTAACAGAAACTAATAAATGGCGTAAAGGAAACTAAAGCTAGGAAATAACTACCTTGGAATCGCCTTTCTTTACATTCTGTCCTGCATTGGATTTTTCTGCAGTTTTTGGGTCTGCAGTTTTCGAGTTTTCTGCAGTTTTCTTGGCATTTGAATCAACGTCCAATTTGACCACACCTTTTGAGCTTGGCCACTAAAATCAATTGAAGAGTTGAGTGGCAACACTAGCTTATCACAAATTAGGAATTAAAAGAAGAATAACCAACTAATGGTTTAGCGTTTTCTTAATTTAACATCCCCATAACCATCTTGTGCTAGCAAAAATAGGAGCTTAGTCCTCTCTTACTTAACAGTAGACATTTTTTTATTATATCAATCGAAATCATTATTGACTTTGCTTCTTATTCCTACCATAAGAGAACGAGCTAAAATATTGGCTTATCAGAAATCTTAACCAAAGCACTCTAAAAACTAATAGCTTGTGTGCTCAATTATCTGGAAGTGATAAAATAATTCTCAACAGATTGATTATCAAATTAAGAACAGTTGTTTTATTAAAAGATAACAAGCAGAATCAATTGAATTTTCTTTACTTGGAGATGGAATTTAATACCGCAAAAAATAAGTAATTCTTGTACTAAAAATATTCAGGCACCATATCTACAAGCATAACATTGCACACCATAAAAATCACATATTCAATTAATCTTCACCAACAAAACTGTACCGCTTCTATAGAATACAAAGATAACTAACCTGAGGCTCAAATCCATCTTTTTCCAGCAATATCCTTTCAAATAGCTTCCCCAAACTTTCCACGTTCTGAAAATTGGAAAAAAATGCAACTTCTACATCAATGAAATTTGAAAATAACGAGGCAGATGTTTACTTTTTGCACAAAACCATGACGACAATGTTTATGCAAAACAAATTCATATTGTTCTGACAACCTTAAACGTTTAGTATCACTAGACACATGGCGGTTATCTAAAATGATGCAAAAATGAGGGAGGCAAGTTTAAGTCCAACCAGACATAAGCATGTTACAATTTCCAAGATAATAAGGCAATTTATATCAGATTCAAGAATGCATCATAATTATTCCACAAACCAATGCTTCGGTAAATAGTTAAACGTCTGCATCCTGACAAAATCTAGTAACTCAACAAATTTACAGCCTCTAGTAACTCAACAAATTTACAGCCTTCCTTTCAAAGAAATTAACCACCGAATATTAAAAGAGTGCACATGAGGGAAGGAATTGTTAGATTACCTGGATGTAATCCATCCATCTCAAAACATGAGGCAACTTTTCCCTATCAATTTGAGACAAGCCAATCTGCGTAATACAACCATTAAAAAATCTGACAGCATTTTCTAACATGAATACTAGATTGTAATGAAATTTGAATTTACTGAAAAAGGAAACAACGAAGAAAAGGAAATCTTTCACTTTATAGGCCTCCCACCTTTTGGCATTAGAGCCTCTATTTCACCTTCACCTTATAAACCCTAAACCCCCAACAGAAAGGGCAAAAACAAAGAAAAGAAAAGAAGAGAGGGTAGTCTTAATTCATGTAAAAGTTAGCGGCAACGAAGAAAAGAAGGGAACACGAGAAACGACATTGCAACAGAAGAAGAGAAACACATCATTTAGAATAAATAGTTGAAACGAATTAACATGTGTCAATCTTTACGAGAGCTTTCACCTGAATTTAAAAGTTGTGTAACAAATACAGGGAGCATGAATACCAGAATTTGTCATTTCTGATTCTCTCTCTATATTCACGTGTTTCTCTTTCTCTCTCCTTCTCTTCTTTCTATTTATGATAATTGAATTGAATTCAGTGAATCTTCATTTATCTACAAAACAATTTGGTATCAAAACAGTTGATATGAACGAAGATGGCGGAAGGCACTAGTGGAGCTTAGGTACAAAGAATTGAAGAGAACATTAAAAGCCTGTGGAGGACCAAGCTAGAAATGAAAAGATCTTGTTAGAATCCCAAAACAGAGTGAACAAACACGAAAAAGAGATGCTAGAATTCAAATCAATGTTCACTCAATTTATGCAAAGAATTGGGGTAGAACAAGGAGCGGGGCAATTTAACAGTCTGGAGTAGGAAAATAACCGAGCTAAAGATGCTTTGGACAAAGGAAGCTCTGCAATTCCCACAAGACTTAGCAAAATAGAATTTCCCGTCTTTGAAGGTGAACGAATTAAATCCTGGTTATATAGCTGCAAGCAGTTCTTTATAGGACCACACATCAGAAGATTTGATGGTTCGAATGGTAGAACTACATCTAGATGAACAAGCCCAGGAATGGTACCAATATTACCTGAAGAACAAAATCAAGCATGAAGCTGTGAATTTGGAAGAGTTTACCATGGTACTCAAACAACAGTTTGACACATAGATATTCGATAATCCAGTAGGGGACTTCAAAGAATTAAAATAGGAAGGGATGGTCCAAAAGTATTGTGCTTAGTTTGATCACTATTTGAACAGGAAGTTGTTGCCAGAGGATCATCTAATTAGACTTTCCCTTGAAGGCTTAAAACCATAATTGGAATTAACAGTCAAGCCATTGGAACAAGTTTCACTACAACAAGCATATGTGTTGGCACGAAAGCAAAAAGTGGTGATGCTAGCCAAGGCAAGAGTGACTTTCTTCAGACGAGGTTATCTAAGGTTACCAAGCAAAGAAGGAAATAACCCTAATCCAAGAATTCATCCAAGGATAAATATACCAAGGAACTCTCCATCTAACAAATTGCTTCCTACCCTAGGCAATCAGACTCGAGCCACTCCACCCAAGTTTAATAACAAAATATTGAAGCATGTGAGTAGCAAGGAATTTGATGAGAAATGAGCCAAAGGACTCTACTTCTAGTGCGATGAAAGATATACCCCAAGTCATAAATGTAAGAAGCAACATCTACATTTATATGTGATCGAAGGAGAAGATATTCCACCAGACACAAAACAGGTATTGGAGGAAGAGTGGATGGGTGATGAAGAGACTACAGACACCCCTTCTCCCAACATTTCCCGGCATGCAATGATAACCATGCAAGGAGAATGAGAATTCAAAATGATTAGAGTCTTAGGAATGTATCAAAAGAGAACGATCCACATTTTGATAGACAAAGAAAGCACCCACAATTTCATGGATGCTTCCCTTATCAAGAAAGGAGGATGTGAAGTTAGAGAAATTAAACCGATAACCATCACCATAGGAGAAGGATTAAAACTGTCCTGTAACCATTGTTCCATGAATTTCACGCGGTCCACGCAAGGAATGCAGTTCACAATGAATGCACTAGTGTTGACGTTAGGAGGTTGCAATGTGGTATTAGGAATGCAATGGCTTATAAGACTAAATGATGTTCTTCATAATTTCAAGAAAAGAACAATGACATTTAGATGGAATGGGAGAATAGTCACACTAAATGGCAACCCAAGAGAAGGATCTAAGGTGGTCACAAGTAAAGATTTTCATAAAGCTCTCAAAAATTCGAAGAGGGAGCAACTCTATATGATGCAACTCACTTACTCTATTCAATGCTTGCTGCAAGAGATGGGGATGTCAGAAAATCAGTGTAGCACCTTCGATGAGCTCAACAATGTTTTGGCGAAATACACAACAGTATTCAAAGAACCAACACAATTACCGTCAAACCGAAGCCTAATCACCAGATATATCTAGAAAAGGACGTAGAGATCATCAATATTTGACTGTATCGCTATTCATCAATATTCGACTGTATCGCTATTCAGGAGTCCAAAAGGATATTATTGAGCGATATGTCAAGCAGTTGATGAATCAAGGATTCATAAGATACAGTATCAGTTCTTTTTCTTCGCTAGTGATCCTCATTAAGAGAAAAGACAGATTGAGGCAAATATGTATAAACTATGACGAGCTTAACAAGCACACAATCAAGGATAAATTCCCTATTCCCTTGATTAAGGAACTCCTAGATTAATTGCACAAAGCCAACTGGTTCTCCAAATTGGATTGGCGATTTAGTTATCACCAGATACAAATGCAGCCCGAACGTCTCAAAAACAACCTTCAGGACACACAGAGGGCACTACAAGTTTCTCATTATATCTTTCGGTTTAACAAACGCACCATCTACATTTCAACGATTGATGAATGAGATCTTTTGCCATGATTAACCAGTTCTGAACATTTGGTAATGTCCATATTGCCAGTGCATACAAGTTTGATTAAAAAATTAAGAAAAGCTGGGGAAATAGACCCTACAATGCATGATTTAATTAGGAAACTCGAGACAGGCAAATTGCACTCTAAAGTATATAAGTGGAAGCAAGGCTTGTTAAGGTGGAAAGGGAGACTAGTTGTTGGTTTCAATGAAGTATTAAGGAACATATTTATTGGAAACAAATGGCCAGAGATGTTAGGAACCACATTAAGAAATGCAAGGTCTATCAAAAGAATAAGTGGGACACAATTGCCTATCTTGGATTGCTACAACCCTTAAAAATTCCTAATGGAAGTTGGAAGGAGCTTCGTCTAGATTTCATAGAAGGACTACCAGTGTCAAAGGGAAATTCCATCATATTAGTAGTAGTCAGCAGATTTACTATGTATGCTCGCTTTGTTCCCATGAAACATCCATACTCAATTGCAAACATTACCAACATGTTTATTAACCATGTCTTTAAACTATATGGAATGCCAGAAGCTATAATCAGCAACAGGGATCCAAGGTCTCTAAGTTAGCGAGATTTGTTAAGATTACAAGGAGTGAGTTCGAAATATTTAACTGCATATCATCCTCTATCCAATGGATAGACAAAGGGCGATCAATAAGATTTTGGAGACTTATCTAAGATGGTTTTGTGGTTAAACGCCTCACAAGTGGAATGACAGGATTCTTTTAGTTATATTGTGGAATAATACCACTTATCACTCAATCGTAGGAGCAACGTCATTTGAAGTTTTGTATGGATATTCCCCAACAATTCATGTTCCTTACATCACTGAAGACTCTTAAGGGTGGTAGTAGTAGATCAAACATTAAGAGATAGGGAAATAGCGTTGGCAATAACTTTGTTTCATCTGGCAAGAGCTCATAATAAAAATGAAGCAACAGGCAGATAAGAAAAGGTCCGATAGAGAGTTTGATGAGGGCGAACTGGCGTTACTCAAGTTGCAACCTTATAGAAAGTATTCGCTACAAAAAAGGGGAAATCACAAACTACCTCCTTTATATTATGGTCCCCATAAAATACTAAAACGCGTGAGAAAGGTAGCATATAAATTGGCCTTGCCAAAAGGGACGATTATGTACCCTGTTTTCCATGTAGCACAACTCAAAAAGGCTCCCAAAGAGCAAGGAGAGAGCCTCATAGAGCTGTCTCCAACACTCAATATGACATAACCTTTACAAGAGCCTTCACCTGTATTTAAACGTTGTGTAACAAATACAGGGAGCATGCATACCAGAATTTTTTATTTTTGATTCTCTCTCTAAGCTGTCAAATATTCACATGTTTCTCTCTCTCTCTCTCCCTCACTTCTTTCTATGTACGTGCATTGAATTGAATTCAAACAACAAAACAAGTTGTTCTATCATCAACAAAAGCTCCAATACAAAACGTGGAAATATGTTGGGTTTTTTGGGCTCTCCACTTTTTTGGAAAAAGTCCAAGACTAAAGAGTAATGTCCTAAGGCCCATTAGGGATTTGTCATAGTTATTGAAGCACTATTAAGGGGTAATTTTCGCAGTTTTTGAGGTGACAAAAGTGGGCAGAATTTATGCAGGAATTTTTCAGCAAGATACAACGCAGAGCAATTGTGATCATACGAACGATCAGAGGTCGAAACATTGTCCGATCGACGTAAAATTTTAACTGGAGGTAGTCAACATCCCAATCTACATTCTAAATAGTGGAAATCAGATTTTGATTGTTAGATATTTAGTGATAAGACTGCTAGTGTTTTGGTGAAGTTTTTCACCGGCATTGGTATCTGTTTTGGGATTTGTCGCATTTGTTGATTATTGAAGGTCATATCTCAATTGTGAACTTGCTGAATATTGTACTCTACTTTTGATGGGTAATAGTCTAGCTCCAAAACTCCACTATCACCAATCAAAAGTAGAGTACAATATTTA
The DNA here is from genome assembly GCA_024678245.1 of Erythroxylum densum. Classification (NCBI taxonomy): domain Eukaryota; kingdom Viridiplantae; phylum Streptophyta; class Magnoliopsida; order Malpighiales; family Erythroxylaceae; genus Erythroxylum; species Erythroxylum densum. The sequence goes on along the minus strand of JANPWT010000245.1, from coordinate 24,803,224 downwards.
GCAAGTAGACAATTAAAATACGGCCTTTAACAATCAACGAAAACACCAAATCTCAAAATAGATAACAAAGTCCGTGAAAAACTTCACCAAAATAGCAGGAGTCTTACCAAATTTATTACTAAACATCTAACCGTCAAAATCCAATCTCCACCGTTCAAAATGTAGATTAGGAAGTCAACTACCTCCAATTAAAATTTCAGGCCGATCGGACAACTTTTCAACCTCTAATCGTGCATTTGATCACAACTGCTCTGTGCTAAATCTTACTGAAAATTTTCAGCAAAAATTCTACCCAATTTTGTCTCCTCAAAAACTGCAAAAATTATCTCTTAACAGTGCTTCAATAGCTAAAGCAAATTCCTAATCAGCTTTAAGACATTACCCATTAGTCTTGGACTTTTTCCACTTAAGTTGGGAGCCAAAAAAACCCAACAAAAGAGTATGAAAGTTGAATGAAAAAAACATTCTGCAGTAACTCTGCTGCAAGAGAGCCAAAACAAATACAATATACGGATAAATTCTTACCACACAAGAATGCAGCAGCGCGAACAAAATAACATCAGCTTCGGAGGGTGTGAATCCATTGCCCAAAATAACAGATTTCAGAGCCAATTCGTCATTTAACGGAATGAGCTTATCAAACGTTGTTTTAGAATCTGCCGGAAAGTTCTCAGCAAATCCAACCCATTTCATCATCTACAGCGAAAAGTAAGTTACGGAGGCCATGAACCAAAATTACGCTTAGCAGCGAGAATCAATCAAGAGTACCTCATCGTTATTATCCTTCTGCGAGGACCATTTCCCTGCTAACTTCAAGATGTGTGCCCTGCTAACATCGTTGATTGCGAAAATGGGTTCCTGGGAAATATGAACATTAGCGAAACCAAAACAATCTGAGAACCAAGTAGCTGAAGTAGCTAGTGACTGAATAAAAAGGGAAGCATTACGGGGTTCATAGAAACGGGAAAATGTTGGCACAGAGCTGATGCAATTAAATGCTTTCTCTTGAGACTAATGCTTTCATTCGCAGCAGCCATGTTACTTGATTCTCGTTAGATCTTCCGACTTACTTGTAGTGAAAGACTTGAAAGGAAAGGGAAGGCCACGCTGTGACTTTTAGGGTTGATTTGGTTTACTCATTAGCTCTTTTCTTTTCCTTCGCATCTTCAATATTAAAAGGATTGGGCTTCATACGATGCCAAAAGTCCCAAAAATCTTACCAACTCACAACTCGGCCCACAGTGACTTTTCATGCTTGGATTTTGTCCTAAGACTAGCCAGTCAGGTCTGCTTGTTTGGGGTATAAAAAAAGTTAGGTATAAATTAAAAACTGATGTTTAGTATGAATTTATTATTGAAAAGCTAAAAGTTTTATTCCCTAGTTTTAGATAATTTTCTATTTTTCTCGTAATCCAAAAGAATGGAAGTGATTGTTATAATTTTTGGCGCGAGTTTTCTCCACGACTGTTTCCGATGCTTCACTCTCTAATAATAACATATTGTTTTTTCTTAATTTTTTCTCTTACCCATCTTTCTCTTACGTGAGACCCAAAATTGAATACAGTCAAAACCAAAAATTAGCACCGGTAATTGTCTTCCTTCCTTTCTTCCTTTCTTTCTTTTTTCTTCAATTTTTTTTTTGTCCATTGAACTTATGCTTTCACGATTGTCTCTCAGAGGCATTTGTAGTTTTTCATCAATGTTACGGCAAATATAGAAGACGAAGGCACTTAAACTTGGAACGACGTAGTACGAGAGTTGCAAGGTATTACGCAGTATTATGTAGCGTTTAACAGCAAGTGTAGGGAATATTTCGTGTACGTAGAGGTAGGGGATAAAAGTTAAGGACAATATATCGTAGGTGTCAAAACCTCGTACGACATGTCTGTAATGATGTCTTGGTGTATTTTCTTGATTCTCCTTTCTCTGTAATTCTCTATTGGTGTCCCTCTAAATATTTTCTATAATCGGATATTCGAAAACGTGTTTTAGTCGACGTTATTAAAAAAATTTATTTATAACAACTGGTATCAGAGCAGTCAAATCTGGGATCATCCATGGCTAAAGAAACGAGAGGTGCGGAGTTTAGGAGGTTGGAGGACGTTTTGAAAAGTCTCATGGAAGCTCAAGGACGGCATGAACGATTGTTATTGGAGTTGCAAGATCGAAGCGAGAAGTTACTATCGGAGGTACAAGATCAAATCGAAAAATTACTATCGGAGGTACAAGGGCGAACCGAAAAACTGGAGAAGGATGTGGGGGAGCTACGATCGACGTTCTCCATGGAAGGATTGAAACCAGGAGAAGGCAGTAGTCTATCTGAGTCCCCATTTAAAACTAAGCCAACATCATTTTGACAAAGACGACAATGGCAGGGCCATTCGTTTGGGGAGGATTGAATTTCTTATATTCGATGGAGACAATGTCAAGTCATGGGTGTACCGATGTGAGCAATATTTCCATATCGATCAAATGCCCGAGCATATGAAGGTGATTTTCGCCATCCTACACATGGGCAAACGGGCACAGGAGTGGTACCGATTATTCACCCAGAATCGTCTTAAAACTGATGTCGTGGAGTGGACGGAGTTTACTAAGGCCCTTAAACAACGGTTCAATGCTAAGATTTTTTATGATCCGATAGGAGACTTTAAGGAGTTGCAACAGAACGGAACGGTGTTAGAGTATTGCACCCAGTTTGATCATCATTCTAATCGACTGGCTCTTTCAGAGGATTACCATGTAGGTTTTTTTGTAAAGGGCCTTAAAGCTGAAATCGAAGTAGTGGTGAAGCTACATGAACCACAATCACTGCACCAGGCGTATACATTGACAAGGAAACAAGAAGCAATACTGACGGCGAATGGAGTGTCCATGATGAACCGACCACCACCCACGCGGCCAATGGTCAGTGGGAAGCCACCAATGTCACATACTACACCATTTCAATCATCACCGAGTGCGGGAGGTCTACTCCCTACCCCACCCGCAACTCTACGTTTGCCAACAAACCGACCGTATAAAACATCTCGATCCGTTAGCAATAAGGACTTTGATGAGAAACGTGCGAAGGGGCTCTATTTTTGGTGTGACGAGAAGTACACCTTTGGACATCAATGTAAGAAGAGGCAACTCCAATTCTTTGTAGTATCAAAAGATGACTATGAGTCAAACCCGGCTAATGACTCGAGGGAGAATTAGTCTATTGGTGAGGACGGGGTAGATTATCCAACGATTTATATGCAGGCAATGACTGGGTTTGTGGAGGAGGTTGAATTTAGACAAATGCGTTTAATAGGAGTTCATCAAAGGAAGCCAATCCACATCCTCATCGACAATGGCAACATCCACAACTTTGTCGATACTACGGTGATAAAAAAAAGGGGATGTGTGAACTGCGGGAAATAACACCAATAACAATCATAGTGGGAGGGGGGTTGCAACTACAATGCACCCAGTGTTGTAAAAATTTTACATGGTCGATGCAGGGGATATCATTTTGCATGGATGCATTAGTCATAACATTGGGAGGCTGCGACATCGTTTTGGTCGTCCAATGGCTTGTGGGGTTGGAAGACGTTTTATGCAATTTCTAGACGAGGACGATGACGTTTCGATGGGAAGGGAAGACGGTAACCCTGAAAGGTGGTCCGGATAGCAAATCTAGGGTCATCTCTAGCAAGGGTCTTTAGAAAACATTACAGGGAGCCGAAAGTAGGCAGTTATTCATGCTGCAAATATCGACTCCACTCCAGTATCAGTTCCAACAAATGAGATTAACGGAGGAGCAAGGTTGTGTGTTTGACGAATTCAATGTGGTGTTAGCTAGTTACGCGGAAGTGTTTCAGGAACCGACTCGATTACCCCCGAATCGCCAGTATAATCACAAGATTGTGCTACAGGAAGGTGTCGATGCTATTAACGTACGGCTGTATCGCTATTCAAGAGCGCAGAAGGATATCATTGAGCAAGAAGTTAAACAACTCTTGAGTCAAGGATTTATACACCATAGTTACAGTACCTACGCGTCGCCGGTGGTTCTGGTTAAGAAGAAGGATAATTCGTGGAGGATGTGCGTCGACTATCGTGAGTTAAATCTGTCGGATCGGAAAAAGAAAATATGCTTTGTTTGGAAAACCGATAGATTTCAAAACTTTTAAGAAATCATTACTTGCAGCGGAAGCAACAAATCCAAATCAACATGCCAATGCATATATGATATGGTATAAGGATAATAAAATATAAACAAGATCAGGAGTATTCACGACTCCTTCGCTACAGCTTTAAATCCTCGCTGCGCTATCCTCTCCTTCTTCGTGTATCCAAATCCTTTGCCTTTGA
>JANPWT010000245.1:24737194-24753258 GCA_024678245.1 Erythroxylum densum | reverse complement strand
AAATGACGTCCTTTTGTTCATTCTAAAGTTCGATTAATTTAAATTTGAGTTAATTTAAAAAAATCTCAAGCTTTACTCAATTTTGTAATTGTAGCCTGAAGTTTAAAAAGTGACAATAAAATGCTTAAATTTTTAAAAAAGTTCAATTATAACTTGAACTTAAAAAAGTAACAATAAAATGCTTAAACTTTAATTTTTTTAATTTTAACCTAATGTTAGTGTCACATATTCTAAAAACTCTAACTATTATTATATGTAAGTAAAAAAAAGGTCAAAATTAATACAACAAATGAAGATTAATAAAACGACATCTTTTAGTCACATAACTAAAATGACGTTGTTGTTTTAAAATGACCTAAATCAGATTACGCACCCTGACAACATCACGCTTTGATTTCAGTTTATTTTCTCGAAGCCTTCATCCTTTAATTTTTAAATTACGCAGCCTTAATGTTCTCACTCTCAAATTTAGTTTGTTGACTTTGGTCTTATTTAAATTATCAATCCTTCAATTATCAATCTTTGAACTTCCGGTCGGGCTCAAATCGTGATTCGTGAACCCTACGAAAGTAAGTTTGATAAGTTATTAAGATTTGCTTACTATAGTTAAATATTAAGACAGTATTTGCAACTTTAAATAGATTCATATGATGTCTTTTTTCTTGTCTGTAGCAGTTGAGTTTCAACAGTTTCCCTCCTTCGGTTTTATAGTCTTCCTCTCCTCTTTCGATTCTGTTTGTTTGTTGATTACTTCGAAACTCCCTCTTTCTCTCGCAGAGTCTTCGTTGACCCATCTCCCTCTGTCACGCTCCTTCACCCAGTTTTGTTTCATTTGACCAGAGAGGGAACAAGAAACAATGTTTTGATCCAACATCGAACCCATTGGTGTATTTCAATTCTTCACCCACTTCACCGGCGCCGACATGAGCGACTCTCGAAGCTCCTCCTCCTCCGTTTCCTTCGACTCCGCCTTCGCCTCTATTGCCACAGTGGATCAGGTTTTCCTTTCTTCTGATGAAGGCTTTTTTTGATGGTTTCACTCTGATATGTCCGGTTTTAGCAATACTTTGTGCGATCACTTTAGTCTCTGAGTAGGTATTGGAATGCTGGAAGTTTTGTTTTGTTTTGTTTCTAAGGCTTAGAATAAATGTGATTATTTTCTTTTCTGCGTAGTGGTTAGTGATCCATTTTCTTGTCAATTTTGTGAGATTTCATTGTTTCCTGTCCGATTGGCTATGGACGCCTTTCTTTTTCGATTTCGCTTGACTATATCCTGATAACTGCGGTTTTTGAACTGCTTGTATCGTCTTGATCACGTGTAGTGTGGGAATTGTCAACTCTTAAAAGTTTCTTGATAATTTCGTGGTTTGATTAGGTGGTTTCAGTGACTTTGTGGTCCGTCCTTGTAATGATTTATGACTATTGCAATTAGTTGTTTGAGTGATGTATATCATTTTGGATACAGAATGCAGTGAGGAGTATAAGAAGTGGAAGTAGTAATCAAACTTTGGCGCCAGACTCACCCCGGAATTGTCATGATGTTTTCTGGCTAGGGATCTTTTTACTACATATGGTTGTATTAGGACTTTTTCTTACCGTTCTTGGAGCCAATAGATTTCACAAATCGGATAGATTTAATATTGATAGATTCACCAGTGGCTCAGCAGAGAGTAGTCGGGTGTTTACCGAAGATTATTGGCCAATGTATGCTGTTGCTGCTGGAGTTGGCGCCTTACTTGGATGGGCATCCTTGTTGTTGCTTGGTTCTCGTGCCAATCAGATGATGAAGATCTCTGTGCATATTTTGACCACTTATCTTGCTGTGGTTAGTGTCTTTTGTTTCTGGACTGAGCACTTCTTTTGGGGTGTAGTATTTGCAATCGGTGCGGCATTGCAGTTCTTGTATGTTATTTCTGTCGTAGACAGGTATGATCTTCAAATGTAATATTTTGAGTTATTTGTAGACATGTTCATTTTATTCTAAAAGGTTTCCATATAGCTTACAACTCCAATTCAGTTATAAGTTTGTTTAAGTTGATTTCTAAACCAAAGAAGCATGATATACCAACAGATTGAACAGCTGGGTCTAAACTTTGTTAGTGTTGCTCATTGCTGTTTGTTGCTTTGCTCTCTCAATGATTAGCAAATTTGGCTGGATATTTTTCTTACATTCTAGACCCACTAGTCAAAATCATGTAGCCTTTAATATGAGGTTGTAATAAAATATGGGAATCTATTAAAGAATGGAGATAAATGAGTTACGTATTATTGATCTGCGGACCTTCCTTCGTTAACTGACATTTATTTGAGTCACTTATTAATTATCTTTTTCTTTATTAAGCTATTATGTTCCAACCTTTGTTTTGGATATTCCATTTAGCTTTTATAATCCCAAGTTACCATGTTTTATCTTTTTCGAACTTTACTCATTTTGCAGTTTCATGTTAAAACATTCTTAAAAACTGAGGTTGAGGAAATCTTTTATCTTTTTATTCTCAAGATGGAATGTTTAAATGATTGGATGATATTGTAAGAATGACATACTGTGTTCTGCGGAAAGTGGGGTCTAGGGAGGGGGAATTAAGTTATAAGTCTATCCTTCATGTTGTTGCAGTAAATTGCCAGTTTTGAGATCAAGATCTGCTTTATGACAGACATAGGTGTACATTTTTTTCTGATTACCTTGATCAGTTTTTGTTTTCATTTACTGCAAATTTAGAGATAACAAGTTAATGTCCGCAGCTAGAGAATTAGTCCCACCTCTCTTTTTTGCTTACTGCTTTACTGTTGTTTCGCTTTTTACCTTCAATACTCCAGATCAATTTTAATTAATTTCCTCTAGGCAAGCCCATTACTAGGAGGTTATAGTGTTGGAACTCGTATTTTTTAATGCATGCTAAAATTTGTTTGCATAAACTAAACCGTAACAATTGTATGATTTTGTTCCAGAAACCCATGTGACTATCGTTCTGAGGGCTAAATTTTGCAGAAACCAGATATAATCTGGAAACGAAGTGAAAAAGCCTACTCAATATGTCTATGAAAGCTTAGTTTTATGCTTTTCAATTGGGTTTCAGATTATGTCATGTATTTTTATTAGAAGTGAAAGAAAATTTGATTCTTTTAAGTGTGTGTGAAAATTTATGGCTATAACATGCACATCTTTAATAGTGGCAGTTGTGGAAATTTTAAGATTTTTCTTTCAAAAGATTTAATATTTTGACAGAACGAGATTCTTTCATTTTGAAATCCTAGCTCTTTCATTCATTTGTCAGAAAGAGGGAATTTGGTCAAATTTGAGCAATTGAGACATCAGGAAACAATATTTTTTTATTCATTAGTATACTCCTTCTTAGGCTAGTTCTGTATTCTTTCTAAATTAATGTGTCTATACTGCTCTTGTCCTTCTCTTTATCTTGATGAGTTCACTATAGGTTTCCATGATGAGAACTATCTTTGTAGTTGATGACCTTTGGTTGAAATGATGAAGACAATTTTGGTAGTCAAAAAAGTGAGGTCACTCATTTGTTGTTCTTTTACAGACTCCCATTTACCATGTTGGTGCTTCAAAAGGCTGTTAAGATGGTATGCAGTCTTCCTGAAGTTATGCGAGTTGCATATGCATTCATGATAGTCATGCTTTTGTGGATGGCAATATGGTCTTTCGGAGCAGCTGGTGTTGTCGCCTCAAGCATGGGTGATGGTGGCCGCTGGTGGGTTCTTGTGGTGAGCTGGCAAGTTTTGTTCTTCATTATGTCTTCCTTCTCTGGGATGAGAACTTAAACCAAGTTCTTGAAAAAGTCCCTTACATAATGTGTAATATCATTTATGATGGTATCAACTGTACACTTTGGTTCTCTCAGTGAGCTTATTTTGGACTGGAGCTATCCTCTGTAATACTGTACATGTTATAGTCTCGGGATTGATGTGCCTTGTTCTTGTTTGTGGTGGTCAAGAAGCAACATCAATGCCTCCCAACTCATTAGTGAAGTCTTTTAGATATGCTTTGACTACATCTTTTGGCAGCATTTGCTATGGATCACTCTTCACTGCTGCAATTAGGACAATGCGGTGGGAGGTAGGCATGTCAAACAATCGCATTCTTTAAATATTTTGCTACCTTGTTTCCAACCTTGATTTTGTTTCTCTTTTCCTCAAATTTTTTTAACTTCAAAGTTTAATTTAGATCAGGGGATTGAGGTCAAAGATAGGCAGAAATGAGTGCTTGCTTTGCTGTGTTGATTTCTTGTTTCATCTTGTGGAGACTCTTGTCCGGTTTTTCAACAAGTATGCCTATATCCAGGTAAAGTTCTATATCTATATCTTATACTAGTTTTCTTTTGGCTTATGGTGGATTGCTATATCTCATCTATGGTAACCTTGTGGCCTGATAATGGGAAAGATGGATGTTAGAGAAATACAATGGTGTAAGCTTGTTGGCTTTAAATGTCTTGATCTGGCTATCTTTGGGTTTGTGATTAAGTTTGCTTCTCTGTTGATTTTAGTGGAATCGAATGATTTGACATCATCTAACCAAGTTGATGAATCAGCTGCATCAACTTTCAAGTTTTGTGAACTAATGTCGAATACAATTGCTTGCTATGTTCCCTCCAGATAGCTGTTTATGGCAAAAGTTTTAATCGTTCTGCAAGGGATGCATGGGAGTTATTTCAGTCAACTGGAGTTGAAGCACTAGTCGCATATGATTGTTCGGGTGCTGTTCTGCTGATGGTGACACTTCTGGGCGGGCTCATCAGTGGAACTTGTGCCGGTGTTTGGGCTCATATCAAATGGAATGACAGGGTGCTTATGGTGGGATCCACTGCAATGTTGATGGGAATGATCTTGGTAAGCTAATTTCTTTGGTTGACGTGTATGTTTGTGCATGATGGCTAGTTCTGTGAAAACGACTTTAAAATGCGTTTTTTCTTCCCTCTCAGTCCAGTTTCCTTTGAGGCACTCAAATGATTTGTAGTTCAGAGTTTCTTTTACTTTCTGATGTTTTAAAGGGATGAATTGAAATCATCCACAATATTTCCTTCTCCATTGTCCTGACGGAGAACAATTGTTAAAGCATTCTCGTTTCTTTAAGTCTTCATATTAGACGTCCTTGCCATTGTATCCATAACTGAATGATGATAGCCATCTGCCAACAATAAAACCAGCCATACTATTCCCCTGACGATATTAAAAGTCAACATCCTACGGAATGATCTGATCTGAACTGTCATCCACACTCTTGTCTTTCCGTCTATTCACCATTCCTACTCATGTTTTAGTGCAACTATCAGAGGCATGCCAGATTATCATTTTCATAAGGTAGTAGTAAAAGCAAAGATGTTAATTTGCTAACAGGTTGGCCTGGCAATTGCTGTGGTTGAGAGTGCTGTTACATCATTATACATCTGTTACGCAGAAGACCCCATGTTAATTCATAGATGGGATGCAGAATTCTTCAACCAGTTGTCCGAGACACTTCATCAGCGTCTTCAACACCGGAGTGCTCGAGCAAGGGAAGTACTCGCTCACAATCGTGTTGATGTACACATACAAGAAACTATCCCAATTTGACAAACACCATTTTCAGAACATCCTCATTGTAGGTTTCCACACTGTTACTTGTTTAACCAAGTTCCCAGATCTCTTTTGTTGTATTAGTTTGGAATGTCTTTTGATATTTTCTCTACATAGGATTGAAAATATAGGTTCTGTGTCTATTCTTAAATTCATCTAAAGCTAAGTAGTCTGAAAAAAAAAATCTTGTTGAGACATTTTGAATCGCTGGGAAGTGCTTATAGCTTGAAATTTTGGAATATAATTAGTTCATTGAATGACATAGTTGCATCTGTTCTACAGCTTCTTCACAGAAAATGTTGTTGGATAATAAATTGTAGTGCAAACCCTTTTGTTGGCTTTTCTGATTGTGGAGTTACAATACGACGTCGTTTTGTCGAATTGGATCGGGTTCGGGTTAGAACCCTATTTGTAACGTAACTTGAGTGGCTATATTCTTAAGACAATGCAAGAAAGGTTCATTAAATTAGGCAAAAGAAGAAGGGAGAATTAGGTCTAATTATAAGATGTGAGAAAAAGGTTGAACATATGGTTTTTTTTTGCTTATTTTAAAATTTTTTATTAGTTTAAATTGCTTAAGAAATATTTTGTCAATAAGATAAAAACATTATTATATTTATATTAATTTATTAAAATTGACTATATAACAGTCTACTTCGTCATGTAATAATTCAAACTAAGATATAAATTGAAAGAGGTTATTTTTTAGATCTTAAATTGTAAAAAATGTTTTTAAATTTAAAATAATAAATATTTTTAAATAAATAAAATAACTTAAAATAAAAATAAGAGATTATATTTTTATTTTGCTATAATATAAGTTGATTTAAATTAAAAAATTAAAATTAACCAGCAATCAATACCTCAGTTATGTTAGTCAAGATACAGGTCTTTCCTCAACGAGCACAAATCCTTAAGGCTTGCTTTTTAGAGATCTAAGCTAATTAATCCTCCTTGTTTAACTCAAAATTCAAACAAGATTATTTATTTCTCTAGCACAAGTTAGTAAGGGGTGGTTGCGAAGGATAAATACAGAGGGCGGTGCTCCTAGGCATGTGCATATATACAAACACGTCAGCTAAAGTAAAAAGCAAAAGACACTTGAATATTCTCACACCATACAGTAACTTCCAAAGTATACAAACGTATAGCCTGTAGCTTAATGCTGCTTCTTGGTTTCCTTTTTCCGCTAGCTGGCAGCTATCAGGACCGTGTGCAGTACTTTTTCGGGTCTCCATTCTGATAAGTTAGTAGTAGAGCTGTAGAGCAGTAAAATTCTACAGTATTCGGTACCTGGTAGACGATTGTATACATTAAAATAAAAATAAAGCAGTTGATCAATTCGGAAAATCCACAAGTCTCTTATTGCATAACTAGTAATAATGATGTTTTGGAAGTTTAAACTCCCGAAATAAAAGGGAAGATTGATAAAAATACACGCATGTACGTTTTGAAACCCTATAACGTAGGTCCGTGGGGGGGACCATGTAGAGAAGATAGGAAAAGTCCTAAATGGTAAAGCTAAAGGACTTTGCTCCATCTCTCTCAATCCCTGCCTGGAATCTGCAACCTGTGAAGCTTAAGTTGTTGTAGCTCTAGCAGTAGCAGTAGTATTGTTTTGTTCATTTCATTTATTTAATCCACCAACTTTCCTTTATTGCGCTTTTTACCCTTTCCAGATTGCTCCTGTTTCTGTCCCAATTTACCAATCACCACTTTCTCTATTTGTAAATTTCCAAGTTTTTACCATAACAGTCACTCCATACCTTGTGTTTCAGCATTTCTCAAGTACTTGCACGCGTTTCATTCCACCAATTTTCTGTTCTTTTAATTTATTTCTTCACTCCATGTATCTTATTTCCTGCACCAAGGCCAATAGTCTGCAACACACAACAACCAGACTACTTATTCACCAATTTTTCAACTATTCCAATTGTTACCCATAGTCTTTTTTTTATTACAATTTATAAACTCTTAAAATCATTAATTTTTGTTAATATACATAATTATAATTTATTACAAATACTTAAGATTTACTTTAAAGAAGTAAAGAAAAATAATGCTTTTTTTACTTTTTGGAAAGACGGTAGTGTAATGTCAACGTGGACGCCATGTAGGAAAAACGGACACCTAACGTAAGAGGACACGTGTATAAACCTAATCGATAGTACTAGCCCACTTACTTTTCCGTTAATAAATGACAGGTTCCCAACTTTTAATTTACCAATTTTTTTTATATATATTGACACCTCTGTCCCTACCCTCCCACCTTCTCTCCCACTCTTTTTTCTCCTTTTTCTCAGAGCATTCACTGCTCTAACCAGACTGCCACCGACCTCACGCCTCTCTCTCTCAAACACAAGCAGATACACTCTTCAGTACAAAGTTTGAACCCTAACTCTTGCTCCCTTCTCTTTTAGTTTGTGGGGTTCAGTACTGCTTGGCCTTTGAAAGCAAGCAAATTACCTACTTCTTCCTCCCCCATTTTCTTTGCACGCAAGAATCTTCTTCTTCTTCTTCTTTCTTTTTTAATTTCTCTGTTTCTGTGTTCCTGCCAATCTTTTAGAAGATAGCTCCGCATTTCTGTGTTTTTCTTTAAATTGTTAAACTTTTTTGGTTCTCTTACCCAAGTTTGAAGCTGCAATGGCGAAGTAGGGGGTTCCTTTTCTATGCAGCAAAAATGCGGGCACTGTTGGGAACACACAAGTCAGTTACCTTATTGCTATTGTTACTGTTCTTAGTGTTGCTGTCACGGCGTGTGAGATCTCTGAACCCCTCGTTAAACGATGACGTGCTTGGACTGATTGTCTTCAAAGCCGATCTTCAAGATCCAGATGGAAAGCTCTCGTCTTGGAATCAGGACGATGATACTCCCTGCAACTGGGTTGGCGTCACATGCAACCCGAGGACCAACCGGGTCTCCGACCTCGCTCTTGATGGATTTTCTCTCTCTGGTCGGATCGGCCGCGGACTCTCGCAGCTCCAGTTCCTCCAAAGGCTTTCACTTTCCAGAAACAACTTCACTGGTTCTATTAATCCCTCTCTCACTCGCCTTCCAACTCTAAGAACCATGGATTTGAGTCAGAACAGTCTCTCTGGCCCTGTTCCTGGTGATTTTTTCAAGCAATGTGGGTCTCTTAGGGCCATTTCTCTGGCTCGAAACCTGTTTTCAGGGAATATTCCTGCTTCTTTGAGCTTGTGTGCTACTCTTGCCTCTGTAAATTTCAGTTCCAATCAATTTTCTGGATCTCTGCCACCTGGCATCTGGGGTTTGAACGGGCTTAGGTCGCTTGATTTATCTGAAAATATGCTCGAGGGCGAGGTTCCGACAGGTATTGAAGTTTTGAAAAACCTGCGTGCTATTAATCTCAGCAAGAATCGTTTTAGCGGGCAAGTTCCTGATGGGATTGGAAGCTGTTTGTTGCTGAGAACTGTTGATTTTAGCATGAACTCGTTTTCTGGGAACGTTCCAGACACAATGCACAGGCTTGGCTTGTGCAGTCATCTCAGTCTGAGCAACAACTTGTTAACTGGCATAGTTCCAAACTGGATTGGAGACATGAAAAGCCTTGAAATTTTGGATCTTTCCAGGAACCGATTTTCTGGTCAGCTTCCAAGCTCCATAGGGAATCTTCAGTTCTTGAAGATAATGAATTTTTCTTCAAATAGTTTAACTGGAAGTCCACCGGGGTCTATGGTCAATTATGAGAGTCTTTTGGTATTGGATTTGAGCCAAAATTCATTCAGTGGCGACCTTCCTGGGTGGATTTTTGGTTCGGGTTTGGAGAAAGCTTTGCATTCAGACAGTAAGCTTAGTGGGATTCTTCATTCAGTTGCAAAGCTTGAAGTTTTGGATTTATCTTGCAATGATTTTTCTGGTGAAATTGGATCTTCCATTGGGGCTTTAAGCAGCTTGAAATACTTGAATCTCTCTAGCAACTCTCTCGTGGGTTCTATTCCCGCTACTATTGGAGAGTTAGGAAAGATGGCTGTTCTTGACTTGAGCGAGAATAAGCTAAATGGAAGCATTCCTTTGGAAATTGGTGGAGTTTCTTCTTTGAAGGAACTGAGGCTGAATATAAACTCACTCTCTGGACAAATTCCTGGTTCGATTGGCAACATATCTTCCCTAACAACTTTGTAAGCTCTCCGTGCTTTGTCGTTCTTGGTCTTGTTTATGTCCTTCGTAGTGGTTTAGTTTAGAACTTACATAATCTGATGACCTAGAGTGTTTCAACTGATTATTACTGAATTAGATGCAAAATAGTAGCTTGGAGTCTAGCTCTATGCCTTCATCGGAAATCTGCAGTTTCTCGAATAAATTGTTCTGGCATGATTCGAAAATAATCCTGTTTCATCTGGTAATGTTTTTTCAAGTGATTAGGTAGGCATCGGCAAACCTTTAAAAAGCAACAAATCACGAGCTTGATTGTTAAGCAATATTTAACCTCTTATTGTCAAATATTGGTAGTTAAAAGAATATTTAACATTTTCTGTCAAAATTGGTTGTTAAAAGAATATGACGTCTAAATTGTCTGTGGTCAGAAATGAGGAGAAACCGTAGATGCGTGACTTTCAACTTTATTTTTCGTTGCTGCTGAAAGATTTTATATCACTTCATCATTCTAACAAGTTACTTAATTTTTCTTGTTTCTTTCTCCTTCCCCACTGGGCTTTGAAGATTCCTATCTCAAAACAGCTTGTCTGGACCAATACCTGCTACATTGGGAAAACTTTCAAACCTACAAGTTGTGGACTTGTCATTCAACAACCTAAACGGTAGCCTGCCCAAACAGTTGGGCAATCTTCCTAACCTCTCCTCCTTCAACATTTCTCACAATTATTTGCAGGGTGAACTACCTGCTGGCGCTTTCTTTAACACCATATCACCGTTGTCTGTCGCTGGTAACCCATCGCTTTGCGGCGCTGCTGTCAACAAGTCATGCCCAGCAGTGCTTCCCAAACCTATTGTTCTGAACCCAAATTCATCTTCTGACTCACCATCTGACTCTCTACCACAAAATCTTGGTCATAGAAGAATCATCTTGAGCATATCAGCTCTTATTGCTATTGGTGCAGCTGCTGTCATTGTTGTTGGGGTGATAGCTATTACTGTCCTCAATCTACGTGTTCGGTCATCAGTATCTCGATCTGCAGCTGCCCTTACAATATCTGGAGGTGATGACTTCAGTCATTCCCCTACCACAGATGCCAACTCTGGCAAACTTGTCATGTTTTCAGGTGAGCCTGACTTCAGTACTGGAACACATGCTCTGCTCAACAAGGATTGTGAACTTGGGCGTGGCGGGTTTGGAGCAGTTTACCGCACGGTTCTTGGGGATGGGCGTCCAGTTGCAATCAAGAAGCTCACAGTCTCAAGTCTTGTCAAGTCCCAAGAAGATTTTGAAAGGGAAGTAAGAAAGTTGGGAAAAGTCAGGCATCAAAATCTTGTTGCACTTGAAGGTTACTACTGGACTCCATCCTTGCAGCTCCTTATATATGAGTTTGTCTCTGGTGGGAGCTTGCATAAACATCTCCACGAGGGATCATGTGGACATTTTCTTTCTTGGAATGAGAGGTTCAATATAATTCTGGGGACTGCTAAGAGCCTGGCCCATTTGCACCGATTGAATGTCATCCATTACAACATAAAATCAAGCAATGTTCTTATTGATGGTTCTGGCGAACCAAAAGTGGGGGATTTTGGCCTAGCAAGGCTGCTACCAATGTTGGATCGCTATGTACTGAGCAGTAAGATTCAGAGTGCATTAGGGTACATGGCACCTGAGTTTGCCTGCAGAACAGTAAAAATAACTGAAAAATGTGATGTTTATGGGTTTGGGGTCTTGATTTTGGAGATTTTGACTGGCAAGAGGCCCGTCGAGTACATGGAAGATGATGTGGTGGTGCTCTGTGATATGGTCCGAGGAGCGTTAGAAGAAGGCACATTGGAAGAATGCGTTGATGGAAAGCTTCACGGGAACTTCCCTGTTGAGGAGGCAGTTCCAGTAATGAAATTGGGTTTGATATGCACATCACAAGTTCCATCAAACCGGCCTGACATGGGAGAGGTAGTTAACATATTGGAGCTGATCAGATGCCCTTCAGAAGGTCAAGAGGAATCTGGATGAATATGAGATAACTAATACTTGGAATTCAAGAGAAGTGCATTCAAGATATATTTGGATTTCAAGACAAGGGATTCAGAATGAATTATCCGGAGAAGAGGAATCCGGTTTGTTCAATAGAAGAAAAAGGAGAAATTTGGTTGTATTTTGTAGTCATGGTTCTTCTGTTTCTTTTGAGTTTTTTTGTTTATTCTTCCTGGCATCGGATTCCTCTTCACCGGGTTCCACTATTTGGGACCCTTTTAAGAAATGTTTAGCAGTTTCTAATGATCACCAGGACATTTTATTTTGTAGTGCTTTGGTTTCTTAGTACTGGTATGATCTGATTCGAACATAGATTTCTGAAGTTTTTTCCAAGGGACGTATTAACATAGAGCTGGGAACTGCAAAACTATATGCCTATGGGAATTGCTAACTAAACTCTAGTAATGAATTCTCTTTGATTCTTGTCATAAAATTTGACCTGTCTTTGTTTGTCAATACCTACTGGATGGTGCAGTGACATAACTACCATCAGAAACATGCTTTCTTGTACAAATTTCGAGTCAGACACATTTACCTTAATAGAAAACTAATATTGAGATACCTCAATCCTTCCTGTCATTGGCATTGCCAGGTCATGAAAATTGCAATTATGGTTAAGATACATTAATTCTTCCAAGTCAAAAGCCACTTGGTTCTGGGAGCTAGAGCCTAGAGTAGTTCCCCAAGATTCTTTAGCTAGCTCCCACTTTGCTCGAATTGAATAATAGGAACGGGCCACAGTGAAGAAGGAAAGCAAAAGCGAAAAGCAGTGCATTGGGAACAGGGAAAGGTGTTGGGTAAAATAAAAGAGAAGCTCTTCGGCCTAAAGGAATTACATATTGTCAAGTCCGTGGAATTTTAGAATTTCTCGTACTATGATGCTGTCGGAATTGGAAGTCAAATCTTTCTACAACATTTTTTTTTGTATTATTTTTCATTGCTCCCCACCTTATTACGTTCTTCTTTTCCGAATGCACCTCTTGTTTCTTCTTTCGATACAGTTTTCCTTTCCACTACCCAAATGAAAGTGTAATTTATTTATACTTAAGAAAGAAAAAAAAGTGAACATTCCACAAGAATTGACAAACTGGTCTCACATGGGTTAGTCTTTGGCTTCTTCCTTTTGTCTTCACCCTCATGTCAGTGTCTGTCATGTCATAATTGCTGCACGCCCTCTTAAGCACCCATTTTAAATCTGCCTTCTAATCAGGCATCACCCCCCTACCAATAGACAGTAGTACAGCCAATATAGAGATTTTTAAAATTTTTCCCATATGCGGAGGGACAGGTACAGTTTACGAGTGGGACTCAGTCAAAGCCACGACATTCGTTGGTTGGACCCTGAAGCAGAGATTAGCTAGGTTTAGGATATTGTATAAGCACATGGGGTTCCTTAATAATCTCGTGTTTTGTCCCTGGCTGGGTTGGAGGGAATATCCAGTTTGTTTTGGCTGTATACAAAGCTTCAGAGACCACCCTTGCTTGCCTATGTTAGTGAAACTCTGTCGCGTAAATTTCCACGTCAACCTATGCATCCAACGTCCTCTTCTTCTTCTTCTTCTTCACGCTTCAAACCAATATTTTAAAAACTAAACCAATAGTAAAACTTTGTAAGTGATTGATTTTTTAGTGTAATTTAATTTAATAACTTTTATTATTAAAAATTATTCAATTTATTAATTAATCAGCCTATTTTTAAAAAATAAAATAAATTAATTACTTTATATTTAATAATCTCATTTTTAGATAAACTTAAAATTTTTAATAAGTAAGAATAAATTTTAATTATTTTTTAAAATTTTCAATTCTTTAATCGCGGAACTATCGTATGGACTCCCCCGTCTCTTTAAGATCAACTAACTCATATGTAAGTTTCATTCACACGAAACTTTTTTTTCCTTAAGCTTTCAAAGTTTTCATTTGAATATTTGTTACTTCCACCAAGATTTGCATTAACGATTACTTCGCCCAAACTTGTTCCTCAATTTTATAATAGCCTAATACAAGTTTAATCTTTTAAATTTTAAACACCTTATCTTACCGATTTAACTTCTTAATAGTAAGATAAGGTTGCAAAAAGGATTTTTACAATGATTTCCTTAAATCTTTATATGCTTGATTCTTCCTCGCTATTGATTCTTCACTTTTATTCCTTTGAAGCTCTATTAAGATACATACGTACTATATTTTACTTATTTTATTTATCTTTTGGTTATTCAATTGATTTAATTAGCATCTTTGCCCATTTTATCCTTGCATTAAACTTAATGTTTCACATGTTAGCTTACTAATATCACTAAGATAAAAATATTAGTCGCAATTTTTTTTAATTAAAAATATGAGTTAGAACATCTTTTAGTCCAATAAAATTTAATATACCATTGCGATGAATATTGCTTTAGAAAATAGATTGACTTTAACAATCTGCACAGTTTATGGTCTTAGCTCTTCCTAATAAAACCTTTTAGTTGTTCTATATAGATTTTTATTTAATTTTGCATTTATGAATAAAATCTTTACATCCATATGGTGTAATTCAAAATCCATTGTAATAATTAAAGCTAAAATTAGTTGAACTGAAGTAAACTTACAATAGTTGAGAATGTCTCCTTATAGTCAGTCTCTTCTTGTTATGTGTATCCTTTTGCTAACAAAGGTGATTTATATCTTTCTATATTGCCACCATTCTTTCTTTTAAATTTAATAACTCATTTTTCCTAAAGGATTTATGTCCTTTAGTAAGATCCACCAAGTCTTTGACTTGGTTCAATCTTATTGAATTTAATTCTTCCTCTATTGCTTTAACCTATTGACCTTTAGTAAGATTGCACAGAGACTATTTTACATTTTTTAACTCATCTTCTTCTTATGAATATCAAAACACCATATGCGAATTAATCCATAAGCACCTTCATTGAGCATAAACTAATTAATAATCTCTTAAATTGCTCTCAATACATCTCATCTAATTGATATTAACTTATTGAATCATTCTGATCTAGTATATCATATAGAGATAATTCTTATCTTATATCTGCTTGCTTTGTAAAATTATTCTTTAAAAATGTGACATCTCGTAACTCAAATTCACTTAATTTTTCGTTATCTCATTCGCGTATAAACATGTATCATTTGGAATGTTTCTAATACTACTTATAAGGATACTTTTCTTCTTCAAGGTACCTAATTCATACTTATGTGAGGTTTCATAAACATGGATGGCATATCCTCAATGTTTTAGATGTGATAAATTAGGTTTCTTATCAATTCATAACCGACACAATGCTTTATAATTGATTTAGTAGGCACTAGGATATGTACATATGTAGTTTTTAGTAATGCATCATACTAATAGGTGATAGGAACTTTCATTTTGTTATCATATACCTAACCATTACCAGAAAAGTTCTATTTTTCCTTTCTACAACACCATTTTATTGTGAGTTTTTTTTGAAATAGTTTTTTTTGAAATAGTTAGCTACCTATCTATTTCCTTTTTCATCACACAAACTCTTGAATTGATAAGAAATGTATGCTTATCCTGAATCAATTATTAAAGCCTTTATCTTCTTATTTAAGTGATTCTCAAATAAAGTCATATACTTTCGGAAAAAAAGTGTAATTCTTCAAATTTATGAAGAATCAAATATAAATATCTATAACTAGTTAATTGTTGATAAAGGTGATGAAATAAGTACCCATATGCCTTGACCTCACATTCATTGGGTCACAAATATTTCAGCGATTGCTTACAATAACTCAATAGCTTTTGTCACATAATAAATGGTTTTCATATCATTTCATCATATAGAAAATATTTATAAGTAAATAATTATACTCTATTTAGATTTTTTAAAATTATCTTGGACTAATAGATTTATTCAATTATATCTAATATAACCAAGTCTAGCATACCACAAATTAACATTAATATCACAAGAATTATGTTATATAAATAAAATAAAATAAAATATATTTGTTTCATAAACAACATTAATACTGTAAAATCATTTAACATAAATTTATGGTTGTAGTAATTGCTTCCAATCAAGATATCTAATTCAATAATAAAAAATTTAATATTGAATATAATACTAACTAAAATCACGACAAAATAAGATTCTATTGTATCTTGGAATTAAAAGCACACCATCTTTAATAAGGGCCAACTGTTAAGTCAAAACAGACTTTACGTATTAAATAATTTTGATGATAAACAAAGAGAAATATACAAATGAAAAGTAGATGAACGCATTAGAAGAAAAGCAGAAGGAAGAAAAGCAGAAGGAAGAAAAGCAGAAGGAAGAAAAAGCAGAAGGAAGAAAAGCAGAAGGAAGA
>JANPWT010000245.1:24691346-24703067 GCA_024678245.1 Erythroxylum densum | reverse complement strand
CTACATGTTGTCAGTCAATTTGTGCTTATAAATCATGCAATACACACATATGAAATAAGTACTTAATCATAGACATGCATATGTGTTTTGTTCAATGCATGCTCAAGTGACTATCTTGAGTACGTAACCTTATTCACCAATCTTGCTCATTCATTCATCATAGCTTGTATATAACTTATTTGCAATTAGGTTATGCTTTAAGTAAGTTTACTGCCCTAAATTCATCAATCATACATTCATCAATTCTTTCCAAGCATTAAATATTCACACAATTTCCCATTTCTGATTCAATCATACCTAAGTCATTTCTTATATCCTTTGAATCACATTTGCATTCACATGAACATATTTATTCCATTAACAACTCATACTTTTCAAATTCATATACATTGATATCAATCATTCCATTCCTTAATTTATAACCTCAATTAACAACTTGAACTTATCAAACACTTAATCACTTAATCAAACAACTTTCTAGGTTCATTTCAAGCCCCAATGAAGTCTAATTACACCATTATAAAGTGTCTTAACCTTATATAGTCCAACAGTTGCCCAAAGCCAACCTTTTCTCCTTCCAAAGTACTTCCCACGATCGTGGGAAGGAGCCTTATAAATCCCACGATCGTGGGACGAGTGAACCTTTCATAACCTTCATTTTGCTTCCAATTTTTACTCTTTCATACTCTATCCAACACACCTTCACCAAAGTCCATCAATTTCACTTCAATTATACCTTATTCATGCTTCAATACCTTATCAAATTCATGTCCAAACCCAATTCAAAAATCATTCATTAGACAACTCACAAATCATTATCTTTCACACATCAAAATTAAAACAGAAACTATCATTCACTATCAATCATATATCCTAATTCTGTCTTCATTTCAAGATCACTGTATTAGGACCTTTCTTTAACATAAATTCACCTTCATTATACCTCAAATCTTAATCTAATTCATCCGTAAAACAATCCATAACCTACTATTCATACATTAAGAGCACAACAGAAAAGTATCCAAGTTCATGCAGAAATTTCCAGCATAATTCATCATCAATATCATTTACAATTCATCCCAATTTCATCATCACAAATTCTCTATTATAATATTCCATAGATATTAATCTTTTACTTACTTGTCTAGCTCAAATTCGAGCTCATAGATCAAGCCAATTCAGCTTTCCATATATCCAAGATCATCCAAGCACAAAGTGGAAGTAGATTGGTTCTAGCGAAGGCAAGGAGATTAGAGCATACTATAGCTATCTTTGAGCATAATCTTATATGAATCTTAAAGTGACTATGAATAGAAGTAAAGCATAATTTCAAAGCTATAGGGTTATGAGTGTATTTCGGAAATGTGAGGAAGGAGGAAGAATGAATTCCAACAGAAACATCTAAGGAAAGCCTTTGCCATAGACATGTGTCATTAATTGAGTTAAGATAAGTGTCTCCTTATTTAAAGACATTTGTCCTACAAGGAAGCAAGCTACATGTCTTCCCTTTAAATGGTATACATGCCCTCTTCTTAAGCTGTCATATGTACTCTTTTTAAGCTATCATATGTCACTTAATCTCTATGCCAATTGTCACTCAATTATGTATACCAAATGTCACTTATTTTATAGGCTTTGTCATTCTAATTTTCCATGTATCCACTTGTCTTGCCAGTTGGCATGTTACCTAGACTAAATATACATTTTAATTCATCAATTTCTCAATTGTAACAATAAATTCCAAGTTACCAATTATAGTTCATCAATTATTATCATTGGTAATCTGAAGTACAAGACATTAGAATTGCATATTCATATCACATTTATTTTAGTTTTATACCCCGGAATATGTCAATTGATTGTAATTTGTCTAAATCAAAATTCATATGTGTATGCTAATATTATGCATATGAATACAATCATAAAATCGTATCACAAATGTACCAAATTCATTATATATGATGTCACTCATGTGACTCAATAGTCTAAAACTTTAGATCCTTCAAGAATTTAAGAGAAGGGATATCACAACAAAAGGGTTTTTTAAAAAACAAAGAAGAAGATCTATAGTCCATGTGCAAAAGGTGATATCTTAGTGTGGCACTCTTCCAATTGATATGAAGTACATTTTGTTATATGTGATAATTTTTATTTAACATAATATAGTATATTTAGTATCATCTAGTGCTATACTTTGTGTAATATAATGGTAGCTTTTGAACAATTTTATAGTATTTTTGGTATAATACAATATTATAATGGAGATGGGTAATGAAATGAAGAAAGAGAAGAGTTCTTTAGATGACATAATAGTGTAGAGAACGCTTAGATAGATGTTGTACACGAAATGGGAATAAAGTTTGAACATTTTGAAATAATATTTTATTTACACTAAAAGCATGCAAGGTCTTAAAGATTTGCAGTTTCCATTAGGGGAGGATGAAAAGGTGAGAATAAAGAGTTTACAAGTAAAACATTTGTTTGTTATCCATATCAGTTGCACAAATCATAAGGATTAAATTGAATGAAACCTAAATGGAAGAATTGGGTGCTATGCTCGACGATGTTGTCGATTACATGAAGGTATTTAGACCATAATCAAGTTTGAAAATGTACTCAACTAAGATTTATTAATACAAGGTTTATAAGGAAACATTGGGTTGTGGATAATTTAGTAAGACGTAGATTAGAAATAAACAATATTTTTAAAATTAGGTCGTGCATCAACACACGATCTATTTTTTTAGTCATAAGAGGGTACAAAATTAACATTTTTTAGAAGTATTTTTTTAATTATATAGACAACTTGAGACGAGTAAGTTTGGAAGGAAACACATAAGTGTTTGACATTTTTTAAATGAAAAAAACGATAGTAATTTTTGTTTCAGAATTGACTATGATAAGGAAAGAAGGCTAAGGAATGTTCTCTATTGAGTAACTTATATTGAATTAGTGATATGGTGACATTTGATCTCGTGAACAAATACCAAATATCATTTGCTTTATTTATCAGTTTAAATCATCATAGATAATCTATATTGCTTAGTTATGACTATTAGGTAAAAAGATGATCAATAATTTTTATTGAATTTTCTATACATGGTTGAGGTTTATGAATAAGAAGTCACCCAACACTTAATTACAAATGAGTGCAAGATTATAAGTAATTCTATTGAGCTAGTATTTCCTAATATAGTGAATAAACTATGTTTGTGGCATATACTAAAGAAAGTACTTGAGAAATTTGGTTTCCATAAGAGTTGTAAAAGTTATATGGATGTTATGTATGATGCTAACTAGGGTTCATCACACCTAGATACTAAAGATGCTTAGTTACATATAATAAAAAAATGAAATCAAACATTAACAAGAAGAAAAACGAATTGAAAACAAAAAGTTCATAATTCTAAGTTCCCCTTCCTCTTTTATCAAATGTTCTTGCAAGGTTGAGGGTTGATGTTGTAATCTATTGGATTTATCGATGATTGCTTCACATTTTCCATGTCTCTGGATCAATGTCGCCCCTTTTGAATGTTCT
This sequence comes from Erythroxylum densum, assembly GCA_024678245.1. NCBI lineage: Eukaryota > Viridiplantae > Streptophyta > Magnoliopsida > Malpighiales > Erythroxylaceae > Erythroxylum > Erythroxylum densum. The sequence continues at coordinate 24,699,529 of JANPWT010000245.1, read as the reverse complement.
TCACGCTTGAAATCATCTTTGAAAGTCCACTCTCCTCTTTTACCTTTGCTCGCATCTTTTTATAGTAATTTTTAGGATTTTTGGGAGATACACGGTTTGACACACAGGTGTTTACTGAACCATGTATATTCCAAAATATCTAGAATTTGCAATTATGCATGGCTGTGAGACATACACATCTATAGACATGGTTATGCATCCCTTCTTTGCATCAAATCTTTGTTTTATGTCATGTTTTTATCCAAATTCTTCTTCTTTTGGTCAATGAAGGCAATTATAATATATAAATGCACTTGAAACAAATTAAGTACCAAATATACAATAAAAATCTAAAATACCAAGCAAAATACATCAAATATGGGGCTATAAATATGGTCAAATATGTATCTATCAAATACAAATGATAATCATTTAAGAAACACTTGAAACACACTTAAATACCTAGAAAAACATATGATAATCTACACCTATCAACCTTATGTTTAATATTCCTTTAATTTTAATATTACATTACTAAATATAATGTTTCTACGTACAAAAAAGTGAGTAAACTATTGACAATTCTGACTACAACGATTATCTTTCAATCTCTTTAGTCTCCACTCTCTAATCTCCAATTTCCACTCTTAATCTCTCATAGTCCCAAATTCCCAATCCAGAACACTATTTCATTATTTTATCTTTTTTTGTGAATTGTATCATTTAAAAAACTTGGATAATCATTTTGTAAATTATGTCAATGAATTCTATTTGTAACTGTAATTAATTGACTTTAGCACTTTAATTATATTCTTGTTCTTTTATTTCTTATAATGTTATTATCCTTCGTTAATGGATTTTGTTTTATCTTATTCATTTGATCAATAAATATACTTTTTATTTATTCATTCATTATAAAATCTCAATTTTTATTAATCAATTAAAATTCTTAAATTTAATTAATTGAATTGATTACTTTAATTATAATCTTTTGCTTTCATTTCCCATAATCATATCCTCCTTCATTAATTAATTTAGTTTTAACTCTTTCATTTCCTATAATCATATCCTCCTTCATTATTTAATTTAGTTTCATCTTTTTCATTTGATCTATGTATGTATATTTTATAAATTCATTCATTATCAAAACTCAATTTTATTAATTAATTTAAATTCATAACTTCAATTAATTGAATTGATCATTTTAATTATAATTTTTTTCATTTCCTATAATCCTATCACCCTTTATTAATGAATTTGGTTTTATCTTATTAACTTTATCAATATATGTACATTTTATATATTTATTTATTATAAAATTTCTAATTTTTAATCAATTTAAATTGGTAACTTCAATTAAATTAGTCACTATAAATTTTTAATTTAATAAAGCTCTATTAAAAAATTAGGCCAGCTTGAGACTCGATTGGCCTTAGCATCGATCGAGCCTCCCAACCCACTATCATCCACTTTTATCATTTGCTAAGACTTTATGTTAAAGGGGGTAGTTATGGTATTTTTTAATTGGTATCTATTATTTTATCTTAAAATGTGTTATACAACCAATTTAAAATTTATCTAACATTTATTTGAAAAGATGTAATAATTACAAGTTCCTTAGCATAAAAAAAATGAATGTTGGTTAAAAGTAACGTGGGGTTTAGATCTTAATTAGAAGCGATGAGTTAGCTACAGCACAAGTAGGATCATTTTAAAAATCATAACTGTCTATAAAAGAGAAAAGCAAAGAGGAAGGGTTAGGTGGGAGTCAGGTTAGGTAAACTCTATCAGTATCTACTGTTTGCCATACCAGGCTCTTCGTAAGTCTTAATAATGTTTCAATTCTAAGAGTTGGTCAATTTTAAAATTTTCTCATTTCCTTGAAACGCATGTCCTTTAGGATTTGCTCAACTGTCGGTTGACTTTCCTTAACGTAAAAGAATGAACGTTGGTTAAATGTAACGTGGTGTTTAGATCTTAATTAGAAAAGATGAGTTAGCTACAACACGAGTAGGAGAGCCATAATTGTCTATAAAAGAGAAAAGAAAAGAAGAAGGGTTAGGTGGGAGTTAGGTTAGGTAAACCCTATCTATATCCACCGTTCGCCATACAAGGCTCTTCGTAAGTCTTAACGATGTTTCAATTTTAAGAGTTGGTCAATTTTAAATTTTCCTCATTTCCTCGAAATGCATGTCCTTTAGGATTTACTCAACTGTCAACCGACTTTCCCTAGCGTAAAAGAATGAACATTGGTTAAACATAACGTAGTTAGAAGCGATGAGTTAGCTACAGCAAAAGTAGGGTCATTTTAAGAATCATAACTGTCTATAAAAGAGAAAAGTAAAGAGGAAAGGTTAGGAGGGAGTTAAGTTAGGTAAACTCTATCTGTATCTACCGTTCGCCATACAAGGCTCTTCGTAAGTCTTAACGATGTTTCAATTTCAAGAGTTGGTCAATTTTAAAATTTCCTCATTTCCTCAAAACGCATGTCACTTAGGATTTACTTGATTGTCAGCCGACTTTTCTTAGCGTAAAAGAATGAACTTTGGTTAAACGTAACATGGTGTTTAGATCTTAATTAGAAGCGATGAGTTAGCTACAACACAAGTAGGGTCGTTTTAAGAATCATAACTGTCTATAAAAGAGAAAAGGAAAGAGGAAGGGTTAAGTGGGAGTTAGGTTAGATAAACTCTATATGTATCCATCGTTCGCTATATAAGGCTCTTCGTAAGTCTTAACGTTGTATCAATTCTAAGAGTTAGTCAATTTTAAATTTTCCTCATTTCCTCAAAACGCATGTCCTTTAGGATTTACCCAATTGTCAGCCAACTTTTCTTAGCGTAAAAGAATGAACGTTTGTTAAATGTAACGTAGTGTTTAGATCTTAATTAGAAGCGATGAGTTAGCTACAGCACAAGTAGGGTCATTTTAAGAATCATAACTGTCTATAAAAGAGAAAAGGAAAGAGGAAGGATTAGGTGAGAGTTAGGTTAGGTAAACTCTATCTGTATCCACAGTTCGTCATACAAGGTTCTTCGTAAATCTTAACAATTTTTCAATTCTAAGAGTTGGCCAATTTTAAATTTTCCTCATTTACTCAAAACGCATGTCCTTTAGGATTTACTTGGCCGACTTTCTGAATTTAAAATTTGAATATTGCGATTGAAGAATTAGTTGTATGGCATGCATGAAAATAGATGAAAAGAAGAAGGGCTGATACGGACACAAAAACAAGTCGAAGAAAGTTAGACGAATCACAAGCTCTCCTACTTCGGTAAGTAGCTACCTACCCCCTCTCCTAACTAGTTTACAAAGTTGAAGGGGATGCTTTAAATATTTTGTACTCCTTGCAGTTGTATTTACTTCTTAAAACTCGAGACTTCAATTGGAAAGAGGAGCTTCGCATTGGAAGATTATCAGTGAGAAACCTTAATCCTTTTGTCTTTGATTAGTTAACATTTGTCCATGATTCTATTGATCAAACGCTACTTGGTTAAAGTGCTCTATTTTACTGGTTATAATGAAGTGCGGGTCTTACGGTATTGATTGCAGTGAGTACTGAAGCGGTTATGGTTGATGAAATCCCTTTCCCACAAGTTATCAACACAACCAAACCTTTGTCTCTGTTTGGTCATGGTAATTATTTAATTAGTGCTGGATGTATCTAATAGGTTTGCGGTTGGCTAACTATGGGACTAATGACAGGGATCACGGACATAGAGATCCACTTTCTTCAGATAAAGTTCACAGCAATTGGGGTGTACCTGGAACCAGAAATCGTGGGACATTTACAACAGTGGAAGGGAAAAGCTGGAAATGAACTCGGAGAAGATGATGACTTCTTTGAGGCTCTTATTGCTGGTAAGGAAATAATGAAAAGTAGGTAGAGCTAGATGTTTTCCTTTGAAGGATTGCATATGTGTGAATATGGATGGATCCATTGCAGCGCCTGCGGAAAAGTTGGTAAGAATAGTTGTGATAAAAGAGATCAAAGGCTCCCAATATGGGGTGCAACTGGAGAGCGCTGTGAGAGACCGATTGGCGGCAGATGACAAGTACGAGGAAGAGGAGGAAGAAGCATTGGAGAAAGTTGTGGAATTCTTCCAAACAAAATACTTCAAGAAAAACTCCGTCATCACATTCCATTTTCCATCAACTGGTGCTACTGCAGAGGTAATTAGAAGTTAAATGACCTCGTCGTATTTTCTGATAGTGAAATACTGATGAATTGAATGTACTGGGCAGATCGTGTTTGCAACAGAAGGAAAAGAAGAGTCAAAGCTGAAGGTGGAGAATGGGAATGTGGCGGAGATGATAAAGAAATGGTATCTGGGAGGCACAAGGGGTGTGTCGCCTTCAACAATTACATCACTCGCGAACTCTCTATCTGCCCAGTTGTCCAAATGAAACAGGCCGCGCCTGCGACTGCGAGGGAGGGCAAAGTCCCATCCCCCACCCCTTTTGTTTACTTGTTACTTTATTTGCGATGTGTACCGGCCGGCACCTTTAAAGCGTCCTTATCTTTGATTGCTTCGCAGTGCCTCTTGCAATCCAATTTTCACTTATTTTTACGAATATGATTCAAGTTTAGATGCCAGTAAGGCCCATCACAAGGGATCTGCCAACAACCTTGTCCGTTCTTACTTTTACACAGATAGAAAGAAGCCCAAAACTACTATTTTTAATCAATCAATCAGGCATATAAAGAAAATATCGAAGTCTTAATCACCCATTGGTTTTGTTCATCTCCCCTTCCCTCCGTGAGAAGGGAGTGGAGGGCGTGAATCAATTTGGACCCACCAAATTTGAAGTTGTTGAGACCATTTAAGAGTATGGTCGATTTCTATTTCTAAATTCATTTGATTCATACAGCTGCGTATCCCGTTTCTTTATTGCCCATCGACAGCCATCATCCTCTTATATTCCTATTTTAAGCTCTCTCTGGGGTGAATCTCTCGTTGCTCTCTTTCATATTCTTTTTCCTTTTAAGCTCTCTTTGCAGCGAGAAATGTTTTCATTTTTTCCTCCTCTTTCACTTTATTATTATTTCTCCTCTTTTTCTTCTGTTTTATTTATCAGAATCACTCTCAATTAAGGACTTCTCAAAAGAATGCAATGACTGACTTCTTTTTTCACTAGTGGTTTATAATAGACTATGACCAATTAGAATAATCTTAAACTTGTTAATATTTTTATTAATGATTTAGATCTATTTCTATAGAAGATGAACATCATTGGTGGCATGAACAAATGTTAAAAACTGGATCGTTCCATACAGATGGTGATGTTGCCAAGAAATTATCTTCTGAAATTTGGGCTTAACACATGATAATAAACTTGTAAAATAAAAATTAGGGATGCAAAAGTATTTTCATATGGATACTTTAACATTTAAATCAATGAAACTTTAATAGGTGTATCATAAGACTGAAAGTAAGAATGAATGAATTTTACTTTTACACTAAACCTCTTTATATTGAAGGGGAAAAGAGTAGTTCAATTTCTACACAATTCCATATCTTCTTCAAATTTTTTATCCTCATCCCAAGTGATCAAAGAATAAGAGAGAACTTTACCATTAATCTAAGATTTTGGGACTCCAAATAAGATAGGATCTTTTCATTAAACTACCTCTAATATCACATCCTCAATTTTTTGCGAAGGGTAACAATTTGGATAAACATATACCCAATATGGATGTATGCCTAGATCATATGTTGACTTGTTTGGAATTTAAAAGCATAGTGTACTTCATACGAATAAGGACTTACTTCTGTATGTATCATGGTTAAACTCGTCTTTCTTAGAAACTTGCATCCTGGAATTGAATTCAAGAAAAAGTCAAAAAATAGCTTATACTATTTTTAAGCTAATTGTGCTCTCTTTAAGATCCTTTAAGTGCCAATTGATGCCTCTTCTTGAAAAGACTTAAGCTTGCTTTACCAATATAGTAGGCACGACAATTGATAGGACTAAAATATATTATGTTTGTATAGGTGTTTAAGTGTGTTTTTAAGTATTTCTTAGAAGATTATCACATATATAGGCTTAGAATTGTGTTATTATTAGTATTTGTATGTAATTTAAGTTATTGTTTAGTTTAGAGCAAGAATTTGATCTTAATTTTATGTTTTAGAAGGTGTTTGAAGTGTTTATGAGTGTTAAAAATCAAGAAATTGAAGAATGAAAAAAATGGAGGAAGTTTGAACACGACCATGATAGAGATCACGATCATGACAAAGGCCTTTTCAGGCCCAAGTTTTTTTTTTCATGCTTGAGGGTTTAACGTTATTTTTGGAATCGAACAAAGTAGAAAAACACCAAAAAGAAGTAGTAGCCAACACATCAAAGAAGATCAAGAGGAGACATTAAGAAGAGCTTCAGAGTAATTCCAAATTCCCAGTTTAAGACATAAACTAGTTCTTCTTTCTTTTCCCTTTATTTCTTATTGTCTTAGATGTTTATTTGGAATTCTAAGATGTTTAACATGGTTATGGGTTTCTAGATCCCTATTAGAGATTTTTCTTGAATTATTTTGTTGAACTTTATTCTTGTTGATTTCAATACATCTATCAATGTTTATGATAATTGTCGTGTATATACTTGTCATAAATCAAGAGAGTGAATCAAGTTATTAGTGTTAAGGTAGGCAATAAGAGTTGGTAGCTTAATATATCTACAATTCAGATTAGTAAATATTTGAAGAGAGATCTTAATTGTGAAATTAGTTATCTATAAGATTACTTCAAATCTAATTAAACAAGATAGGAGTAGTTTTGTTAATTAAGAGATTACAACTATATGATTATCAAATTCAATTAGGGTTACTTGATTAGAACTTAAAAGAGAGTAATTAAAACTTTAGAATATCTTGGATCAAACATAAATTGAATCAACAAGGTTAAAGGAAATAAAATAAGAATAGAATAATTCCTAAGTCTTCAACTTTGATAAAGCTCAAATTTGTTAGTAGCTCACTTATCAATTCTTATTAGATTCATTTTTTTATTTCAATTATTTGTTTCAATTCAATCAAATTCTTAGTACCTTAGACAAAGTTCTAATTTAAGTTGTTTAAGTATCTATAGCCCTCATGTGAATGATACCTTTAATACTACAAGATATGATTCGTATACTTACAATATTAAGAGTTTTACTGTATATAAAACTTAATAAGTTTTTTGACGTCGGGGATTTTAGCATTAGGATGATTTGAATTCCTTTAACTTAAGGGTTTAATACTTTTCTTGTGTGAGTACAAGTGCCTGAACAAAAAAAAGTTTGCAAAAGAAGTTGAAGATACAATAACTCCAAACATCTCAAAGCAAGAGTGAGAATCTCAAAGCACTAAATGCCAATAAGCGATAAAAAGAAAGATGGGAAAGGAATTAAATCACAGAGAGCAACAAAGTACCTTTATAAACTTCAAAAGGCCACAACTCAATGCCAATAATTAAGGAATTACATAACTACTAGTACAAGTGGCATACAACCTGTTAGAAGCGATTACAATAGATGTCTTTGGACGTCGAGACGATGTAGACAATAGTCAACCTTCTAGGATCCAAAACGAATGATTGTTGTATATTCAGTTATAACATTGTAGGCTGAGATTGTTAACTTGACCAAGTAATTAAACAGCTTGACAGCCACTCAAAGCAATTCAACACGGATGCAAGTTATGTGGATAAGAGAGCCATATCATAACTGATTACTTTCTAATATGAAACAACAACATGCAACAATCTAACTTCATGAGAGCATAATATGGTCATAAAGGTAACAATCCATATTCAAACTCATACAATACTGGGTGCCAAAACCACTTGAATTTCTTTTAGTATAATAATACAAGGACTCAAATAGGAACTTAAAGTTTACTGGGATTTCAACAAGAGAAGTTCAGTGCAAATGATTCAAAATTGGACAAGCTCATGGACAAGTTTACGAGTATGGAAGAGGCCTATAAGAGGATGGAATGACAATTCAAGCAAGTAGCGAAGGCTTATGCCTCTTCTATTCATAATCTAGAGGTTCAAGTGGGCCAGTTAGCCAATGTATTATCTACGAGAAGTGTAATAAGCCTTTCGAGCAACATGAAAGTGAATCTAAGAGAGCAATTTAAGGCTATCACAAGCTAGCAAAGCCAACAGAAAAACAATTATAAGTTACTTAGTTTCCTTTTTTTTCATCTCTTTGTGTTA
>JANPWT010000245.1:24670220-24681650 GCA_024678245.1 Erythroxylum densum | reverse complement strand
ACGTTACGTATCCCAGCTTAGTCGGACTAATTCTAATATTCTAAAACCTCACCCTAAGAGTTCTAGATGGGGTAAACCTGGAAATTCCAAGATCCTTTAAGTTCCTACGTCGCCTGTACACGTTTACGCACAAGGAGTCTTTACATACTTGATTGTTCAGTTGATGATTGATCGTTGGCCTTCCCTTTGCTCAGCATCAGGTTCCCTAGTAGCTCCAACTCCCACACTGCCATTGGAAGCGAGACGTCCGTAATTGATCCGATCAAGGAGCTGTGCCCAGGGGGCTAGTGGATCATCAATAGGAATAAAGCTTATTTCTCCTCCATTGTCGTGACTCAAATTCAAAATCTCCTGAAAGGGAGAGCTTTAAGCCTTTGTTTGGATCCTTAGTTGTACAAGGTAAAGGAAAAGAAATATTGAGGGAAAATGAGGAGAAAAGAATGGAAGAGAAATGTGATTTCCTTTCTCTTGTTTGTTTCCCTAATTTATCAAAGGAGGGAATTGAATAGAAGAAAATTTTTTAAGACTTTTATGCTCTTGATTATTATTTTATTATGGAAGTAAATTGTGATTGAGAATGTCATTTCCTCTCCTTATCTTCCATTTCCCCTCCTTTCCTACCAATTTGATGAGAAATATATTTGGACCAAAATTTTCCTCCATTCTCTCCCTTTCACTTGTCTTATTTTTGTCCAAATAATGGAAATCAAGAGAAATGTAATTCTCTTTCTTTCTTTTCCCTTGCTTTCCTTCAATCCAAACAAAGGCTAAGTGAGGAATTCAAAATCTCCTAAAAGGGAGAGCTTTAAGTGAGGAGTTTTGATCACTCAGGCTACTCCTACTTATCGGCCATCCTTCACACTTATTTTATAATCTACGCACACGCAAAAAGTGCCACCAACGGCAACTAAATTGGACCCATATTGTGCAGTTCATTTTACAAAGTGTAGACTAGAGGCGACGGACACAGGTAGCCTTCTTTCCCAGAGCTCCAATCTACAAAATTAATAATAAGAAAAACCTGCAAACTTAATAAAATATTGAAAGAAAGAGAAACAGGATTTCTTATATCTGATGTGAGACTGAGGAGCCAGATCTCGTACCATGTGCAGGAATGAACAAAGTAGACAGTAGCATCATGTCATTCTTGCATCAAAATACACTTCCAACACCAAAATGCATTCTTTACCAGTCTTCTTCCCCACACGTCTGTAGCTCATTTTTATCATTTCCATCATCTAAACAATGGAAAACCCTTCAACTTCATCAAAACCCAAACTGAAGCCAGATCCTGCGAATTTCAACCCTCATGGCACCACCGGCCACCGACGAGCCCACTCGGAGATCTACTGTTGGATCCCGGACGACCTGGATCTAGGGTCCGACCCATTGGATGAAGACGACCTCTTCTCCACCTATATGGACACAGAGAAGCTTGGATCCAGTCCTCATGACCGCACTTCGCCTCCAACTAATAAAAATATTCATAATTCGGGCAATGGCCCTCCAAATTCTCCTTTCCTCCCGGATGGGGACAATACTGGTAAGCCCAGGCATCGTTATAGCAATTCCGCTGATGGGTCTTCCGCTCTGGAGTCTATAGAGGCCAAGATTGCTATGGCTCCCGAAAAGCTCGCTGAGTTGTGGAATATAGACCCTAAACGCGCCAAAAGGTGCTTCCTTTCTTTCCGTTGAATGACAATTTGGGTCATTACCCATGTGCTTTCTTTCCTTTAAGTTAGTCTCAGTGATGTATATATATGTGTAGGATTATTGCTAATCGACAGTCTGCTGCTCGTTCTAAAGAAAGGAAAGCCCGTTATATCTCTGAACTTGAGACAAAAGTCCAGACTCTTCAGACCGAAGCTACTACTCTCTCTGCACAACTTTCTCTGTTTCAGGTTTAACACCTCTGTAATTGGCCTTTCATCTGTTTTCGATTTTTTTGTTTTGTTTTCTCATTTACATTTCTCTTCTCCATTTCAGAGAGACACAACAAATCTGAGTAATGAAAACACTGAACTTAAGCTTCGGTTACAAGCTATGGAACAGCAAGCTCAATTACGTGACGGTATACCCCATCCTTCCTATGCTTTAACACTGTTAACTTGCTTTTCCTTAATCATGCCGTTGGCGACTTAGTTATGCAGCAGGAGCAGTCTCTCTGGAGACATCTAGGCTGTATGAATATGGATTATTTTGATGTTAATCTGCCACTAATCTGTTTCAGTGAGCGATTTCCTTCTTTACATTATGAATAATGATGTTACCTCTAGATTTGGGCGTAGTTTTTTGTGTTGCATCAATTTGATGCGCCATTTGAGATGCTACTGCGTATAAATTCGGTGCCTATTCTTGCTTGAATGCACGATGAATTTGGTTTCTATCGAAAGTATGCTATAAGAAGAAGTGCCCATATTTTTCATCCCATATCTACTTCTGACAATAGGAAGTGGCCACATTTGAGATGGTACTATGTACAATTTCGGTGCCCATTCTTGCTTGAATGCACGAGGAATTTGGTTTCTATTGAAAGTATGGACAACGGGTTGTGGCCATGTCTTCCATCTCATATCTACTTCTGACCATAGAAAGTTTTTTTCTGTGATATCTTCTCTTATATATACAGCTCTGAATGAGACACTGAAGAAGGAGGTGGAAAGACTCAAGATTGCCACAGGAGAAATGACGAACCCTGCAGATAACTTTGATTTAGGAATGCACCATATTCCGTACACCCAATCTCCCTTGTTTCCATACCAGCAGCAAAGCAGATCACTTGACACCCACAATGTGCAGAAGTCACTGTTCAATTCTTTCCAACCTAACAGTTCTAGTTATCATCAATCTGTTAGAGCCTCATCCCATTCGCAAGCTTTCTCGGAGACATTTCCACATGATCCTCTCAGACAATTACAGGGGCTTGATATAAGTAGAAGCTCTCATCTAGTCAAATCTGAAGGGCCCTCAATTTCTGCTAGTGGAAGCAGCAGTGCTTGAGTCTCATTTTGACGATCCACCATACCCCCTTATTTCATGAAATGTACGTAACATGGACCATATTTGACATCTAAATTCCGTTAGTTTGACTCCTCCATTGTGACTACTATTTTAGGCTTATTGGTTCTGCTTTCAGGGGATGATTTACTAGAATATTACATATTGCTGAAGATTTTTTGTCTGTTCAAGTTAACACTCATGACTTGGTGAAGGCTGGAATGGAGAGCTTTATTCCTGGCAGAGATGGATATTTTCATGTTTAACTTTCAAACGTTGTGATTTTGAAGAAGTTGGTTGATTGATCGATTGATGACTTTGATCCAAGCTAAATGTAGCACATTCTTCTAGCATTTCGTTTTTGGTTTGGACATTGACTTGTATCTGAATTTTGCATCGAATTATAGGAAATGAGATACGTTATTTGGAAGCCAAGAGTTGTACTAAGTGGATTGAGATACTTTCTGTCTTTTCTTTAAAGACTGTTTAGTTTCGCATATTATATTTCGGTACTTTTATCCAATGGACGATATTATGTTTTCCTCGGCGGAAAGAGATGAATTTGCATTTAACGCACACTGGAAGTTTGTTAGGACCTTAGTCCAATCTCCACTTCCACTCTTGATTATCAAGTTTTAGCATGTAATGAGCTCTTATCTAGGCCAAACTTTGTGCAAGTATAGAATGTATGAAGCGGGCACAGTATTTGAGCTACTTGTTTAGCTGTTCACTCGCAGACCAAATCCTACTAAGGTGCGGTCCTCTGCTCCAACCATTCAACTTCCGCCATTTTTTAACGCTTCCTTCCTGATACGATGCGATGGACCTCTGTCAGTGTGTGTATTTTCAATGGCGACGTATTAATTCTTGGCCTCGGGCTCGTGATGTATCATGTAACAGTACATGAGGCAAGAACATTTCACTCTATACCTTACAATGTTGGTGTGGTCTGGCTAAACCTCCAAATCGAGCATTGAATTTCACATGGTAGGGGTCCCTAAAGTTGGGTTGTTGATGTTTGTGGATATCCTCTGTTTAGGGATTATTGACAACCTTACAATATAGACTATAGAAAGCGAGTATGAAAAGCATCCCTCAGGCAATGGTCTATTGCATGTTGGGAGTCTGTCAAATGAGTCGATTAGGAACACCAGACAAAAGCTTGTGCATGCCACTTTCAATTCATTATTGTCCCAACAGACAGCATTTGGATAATCACATGCCTCTTTTTGTGGATATGAATTTCCAAGCAGATGTAGTTGTCCCTCACCCATCACAAAAACTAAAATTTCTTACGTGAAGTGTACATTATAGCAGAAGACATTACCATTTAATGCTGAGACAATGGGGTTCTTCGCGGTTGGACCAGAGGCAAAAGGCAGGTAGCTTGCTCCTAACTACTTCGGACCAAATTTGTTAACGCTTTGTAAGGTCTCCTTGCCTCCCCCTATCCCATTCTGCTCATGTTTGGTCCTTTTCATTTTTTAGTTTAGTGGTCAAAACTAAAGGTTGAATCTTGAAGCTGAAAAAGGTTCTGGTTTTGATCTAAAGTGTTTTGAAGTCAGGCACGGATGGATTTTCCAACAGAAGAGGGGAGACAAATCCCAACGAATTATTGGAAAGTCGTAAAACCTAAAGCCTACTGGAAGAAGGAAAAAATATAGTAAACAAAATGAAAAAGATGGGAGTTTTTGGAAGGCTACCATGCCTATCAGAGGAGGGGAGGGGTGAGGGGACCCGTAAAGCCCGGGCGTTGCATGTGCTTCTAACGTGGTGGTAGGCCTCCCCTTCTAATTGTTCATAATAAACAAATACAATCGACTACTTTAGCTCAAATTCGGGAGTCCAGAACTCCTATTCAATATTAAGGTGTCTTTTGTGTCTAATAAATCTCAGTCGTTTATTTATGTTAGTTTTGTGTAGGTTTTGTATGGACCCTGGATAGGTCCCGCAAAATAAATGATTGAGATTTCATGAGACAATAAGACAGAGTAATATTAGAAAGAGTATGTTAGTTCCAAATTCGGAATTCCGCATCCCATAATAGTTCTTTAACTTCAAGATTTGTTAGTTACATTACAACGACCACAACCATATTCATTTGTCATTTTATTATCCGCTCTTACCAATAGTGTAGGAAACTCACATCCGATCGACTTGACCTTTTATTTCATCTTCCCCAATCAAAGGCCCTAAATATGCATACCAATCCAAATTGCGCCATATCAGGCAATCAATTTAATTACATATAATTTATGAATAACACAAAAGGGCAGATAAACGCATGTGCTTGGTGGGGTCAATGGCCTTTCAGTCTTTCGTTCGTAGTCCACCTAAGAACATTTGCATGTGCTTTTTGATTCTTGCAAATCTACGTATGACTTTTCAGTATTTCCATCTATTTTGTGTTCTTGTTTTCCTATGCCCTGGCCTCAAGTGTCTCCTAGCTTCTCTCTTCTCATTACACCAAATCCACATCAAACCTTGGTTGCCTCGTATCCCTTGGCCTATATAAGGGCATGCCCCTTTCTTCCTAGCCAAGCATCCTTACTTACACTTAGCAGCAGCAACCCACCCCTTTTATCAACTCACATCACTTGTTAACAATGGCTATTCTAGCATCCTCTGCTGCTTCTCTTCTAGTTTTCCTGTTCAGTCTGTGCGTTAGAGGCTCTTATGGGGATTATGGAGGATGGACTAGCGGTCATGCAACGTTCTATGGAGGTGGTGATGCTTCTGGGACAATGGGTAAGTTTTAAAAAAGCAGCTGTCTTTTTAACTTGGCAAAAGTGAAAGTCTTGATATGCTTCTCATCATTAGTTAGGCAATGGCACTGAAAGAACTCCAATACTGGATTATTTCTAGAAAAAAGTCATAATTGTAGGTTTGCGTGCATGCCAATAAATTACCTAGTACCTACGTCATTCATTGGTTTCTGCTTTCAACTAAAGTTTATTTTCATGTGCACGGATGGTTCTTTCCAGGAGGTGCTTGTGGATATGGCAACTTGTATAGCCAAGGGTATGGTACTAACACCGCAGCGCTTAGTACTGCTCTTTTCAACAATGGCTTGAGTTGTGGTTCTTGTTATGAGATGAGATGCGACAATGACCCCAGATGGTGCCTTCCTGGGTCCATCACGGTTACCGCCACTAATTTCTGCCCACCGAACTTTGCTTTGTCTAATGACAATGGTGGCTGGTGCAATCCTCCTCTCCAACACTTTGACTTGGCTGAGCCCGCTTTCTTGCAGATTGCTCAATTCAGGGCTGGAATTGTACCCGTTTCATTCAGAAGGTGCGTAGCTTTATTTCCATGTCTCACTTAATTGAAGTTTGTTTTGCGTCATGCATGATGATTCTAGTGATTTAATAACGTCTGAAACAGGGTGCCCTGTGTGAAGAAAGGAGGAATAAGGTTCACAATCAATGGTCACTCGTACTTTAACTTGGTGCTGATCACCAATGTTGGTGGAGCAGGAGACGTTCACTCGGTTTCAATCAAGGGGTCTAAGACAGGATGGCAAACCATGTCCAGGAATTGGGGCCAAAACTGGCAGAGCAACTCCAATCTCAATGGCCAACCCCTTTCTTTCCAAATTACCACAAGCGATGGCAGGACCGTTAGTGCCTACAATGTTGTACCAGCCAATTGGCAATTTGGCCAGACATTCGAGGGTGGTCAGTTTTAGAACGACAAAGTAAAAGAAACACTTAATAGCTTGCTGTTGCTGAGGTGGTTTATAATTTGTTAGCACACCCGCTATGCGTTTTTCTCTTCGTTTATGAATGTATGGATGCACCTAAATATGTATGTAGAACACTAGACAAGAAATAGGAATTGTTGCATTGGTTCAACCCAACTTGATTGGGCCAATTCATTTACATATAAATGTATGATATTCTGATTGCGTCTTATCCCAAGAGTTTCATGCTTATGATTTGTTCCCATGGATGACGGAAAGCCCATTCTCAGTTGTTTGGGTCAGATAATAAGATTCTTCAAAATCCAATTCCAATTAGGAAACTGGGATGATAAGGACCCAGTTGATAAATCAATGCCCGTAATGTATGAATGAAAATGATGTCAATCAATGGTGCGAGAACAGCCAGCTCATCCCGATACCTCGTAGCTGCTACTGCTACTGCAACTCGTCCTCGATCAAACAACAGTAATATTAACAAAGGCGTCGGAAATCTGAGTAAGAGATCATTTGGTTATTACCAACGCAAACCCACTATTCCTTATTTCCTTAGACTTCCCACAGTATCATCAGCATCTTCATCATCGTCATCTTCCTCCTTTATAATGTCTGAATCGGCTTCTGCTGGAATGTCTACGCAAGCTGTAGAAGATAGCTCTACTTTCCCTTTGTCTACAACTACAGTCCTCAAAATCAACAAAGGGGACATCACCAAGTGGTTCATCGATGGCTCCTCTGATGCCATTGTATCTCTTTCCCTTTGCTTTTCGTTTCAGTGACGCCCTTAGTTTTTTTTTTTTCTTTCTCTATTGGGTCTTTTTCTTTTCCCTTTTTCCATGTTTCTGTCAGATGAAAAGGTCGATTTAGGTGCTGCTGTTCCTGATTTCCTGTATGATTCCTGTGTGGAGATTGGTGTGATTGGAATGTCTTCCGTTACTCTTATGATTAGTTTTAGTTTCACTCCTCCCTCTATTGTAGTCGAATCTGCAATTTCGTAGTTTGAAGTGAAAATGTTATGCAACAGATTTAAGATCTATGCTTCTTATTTAGTTTTGTGATTGATGATAGATGTCATTTCCGGTAAGGGCTTCATTTAATGTTTTGGACTTTTTGAGTACGAGTGGAAATGAAATTTGCAACTAACAAGTTTCAACTTCCTGGCCATTAATGTCAAACCAATTGTGTGTTGAATTACATAAACTGAGGAGTGCATGTTTGTTTCCTTGGGATTGTGAATACATAGTGAATACGTGTACTTATTGTTATCATCATGCAAGGTTAATCCAGCAAATGAGAGAATGCTCGGGGGTGGAGGGGCTGATGGAGGTAGTCCTTTTTTCACATTATCTAGACTTTTTCAGCTTTTCCTTTACCCGTGGAAATTTCAAATTGGATACTTTTTTCTCAGCTATCCATACAGCTGCTGGACCAGAACTCCGTAATGCATGCTATGATGTACCTGAAGTCAGACCTGGTGTCCGTTGCCCCACTGGAGAAGCAAGAATCACACCGTACGCTTTCTTCCTTAGTTCTTTTAGTGGAGTTACTGGTTAAGCATGTTTACATTTACCATAGGATCAACATGCTGAATGCAGAGGTTTCAAGTTGCCTGCTTCTCATGTGATTCACACAGTTGGCCCCGTTTATGATACTGATGCTAACCCTGCATTCTCATTGAGAAATGCATACAGGTAATACTGGAAATTTCCTTTCATTAATATGAGCTGTTGATTTACCATTCTTAACATCTACCATTATGATTACAGAAACAGCTTGATTGTGGGAAAGGACAACAATATTAAGTACATCGCATTTCCAGCCATCTCTTGTGGTGTTTATGGGTAAGTTAATTACTGGCTCAAACATGTGTCCACAAGGGCAAAACGCTTGGGAAGCACTAAAAAATATTATTATTTGTTCAATAAATGGAAAACCTGATTAGAATTATCAGTAGTTTAAATAAAGGGAACCCTTTTTATGAATGACTGCGGTTTAATTTTTTCTGTTTATGCCATAAGTGAGATGATTGCTAATTAGTTGTTCCTGATCATTTGCTTATTATTGATGTACAAGACATTCTAAATAGACGGAAGCTGAGGCTATTAAGAATTAAAGATAATGGATTTTGAACCTTTCCACTTTTGGTGTTTCCAATGCAATATGGCTAAATTTTAATTACTACTTCATATTCTTTGCTTTGAAATATTTCAGATATCCTTTTGAGGAAGCTGCCACTGAAGCAATATCTGCTGTCAAAGAATTTTCTGATGACTTTAAGGAGGTATAAATTGTTTGTATTTGCTTCTTTATACAGCATCAAATACTTGACTTTTGCTCTAAAATATAATTGGATCCTTATTGTTTAACTAAGCTCCTAACATTAGAAAAGTGGACATTTTAACCCTTATTTGGATGGATTGTTAATTGAAAAAGTTAAAGTTTTGATGATGAGGTGCCCGTGATGTTATGAA
This sequence comes from Erythroxylum densum, assembly GCA_024678245.1. NCBI lineage: Eukaryota > Viridiplantae > Streptophyta > Magnoliopsida > Malpighiales > Erythroxylaceae > Erythroxylum > Erythroxylum densum. The sequence continues at coordinate 24,672,479 of JANPWT010000245.1, read as the reverse complement.
TGTGAGCAAATTTGCCTTTTCTGCACAAATTGTTGTCAAAAATCATAAAATTTTAATGGTATGATTTTTACTTCTCATTCCAACAAGGGCTAAGCTATTCATTTTTTTTCACCATTTGGGCCTTACGTGACTGTTTCTAAACGTTAGGAATGGTTGTTGCAGGTACATTTTGTCCTCTTCTCTGATGAGATCTACAGTGCTTGGCTGAAGAAGGCAAACGAATTGCTCCAGGCTTAGTACACTGAGTTTAAGCAGCCCTCGTTTGACTTTCGACTTATCCAAACCTCTGTATTGCGTATTTGGATAACATTTGTGTGTGGAACTTTACAGATTATTCGAATTTGCTGTTGATACGGTGACATGTCCAATGCATATGTTCTTATCGCCATTTTCTTGTGAGGCATCATCGGTCATACAACATTGTTCGATAAATCACAACTAATGTTTTTAAAATTAGACTGGTTTAACCGCATTAAGCACAAATCAGTTTGATTTTTAGTTCAGTTTTTATTTTTAAGCGTGTGAATAAAATAAACTTGCCTGTGAAGAATTGGAAAATCAGCATTCTTCTTCTTCAACCGTATTGGAGCTGAGCCATCGACATAGCACATCAATGGGCCTCTTTCTCTAAAGATTTCTCCACCAGTCCAGTAAACAACAACGGAGATTGGAGAATTATCAAACTACGACCACACGTAAGAAGATGAATGCGGATTGTAGCAAAGAGGCAGAGGCTGTTTAGACTTCAAACATTGAACTGACCCAAATTCAATCAATAGGAGATGAATAATAGTTACTCGAGCAGGAAGCAATGGATTTGGAGCAACCATATCATTGCGATCCATGAACAAGGAGAAGCTGTTAGTTCGAAATCAAGATTGAAGAAGCTAAAGAGAGCTAGCTAGGAATTGAGCACAGTGGAAGAGGCAGGAACTTTCAAACGGAAGAATAGAGGAAATCCCTCTGGCTCACTTAATGGATAAATAGTTAGTTAAAGAGGCAAGCTGGTTATAGCTTTGTTGGATCAATGGAGGTTGACAAATAAAATCCTTCTATGTTTTGATAATAATAAAATTTACAAAATTGATTAAGAAATAATTTCAGGTATTTGAATTAAAATGATGGTACACCAATTTTCAAGTCAGATGCAATTAAGTCAAGATTGTAATATTGAATATCACAACGTGTATTTCATGAGAAAATCTCGATGACAAATTCAAAATAAAAATCTCAAGAGTCAAAGATTGAAGATTATGTAAGATCTATCATTTGAAGTTAGAGATTAGTCGACTATCATTATACTAGTCGACTATTCGAAGAGCAGAGATGAAATTTTTATAAAAACATTGGTACTAGTTGATTACTCCTTGAAGACAAGTTGACTATAATACATTAATCGACTATTACATACCGACTAGTCTACTATCATTTGCAGCTGAACATAATTGACTGTGTCAATTGATTTCAAACGGGAAAAAAATCTTCATACAACGGCTAGGAGAGTTCCAAAATAGGACTACCATTTATGGGGGAATCCCCTTTGTTTTTGTTATTTTTTCCCTTTTTCCTAGCATATTTTGTTCTAGTGTTGGTGTTCTGAATTTTGAATTCCTCAATTCTTCTTGATTTACAACTTCTACTTATGGGATATTACTTATAGGTCCTGACTTTGTAACTTCAAAAACTATCTCCTTACTCACTATACTTGGAATGTCATTACTATTAACTTCAGTTTTCTCTAGGGTCATTTCATTCATTTAAATTTCAATCTCTAGGATTTTACTAATAGAGTTTGATAAATCAACTTGTAGTGCAGTTGTTTTAGTCCTTACTAAATTTGCCACTTCTGCAACTCTTGCATCTTCAGTTTCTACCTGAGCTAATTCATCCATTTCCACCAGGTTGTGAGAGTCATCTAGTGTAGTTATTTCAGTCCTTCATAAATTTGTCACTTCTGCAACTCCTCCATTTCCAGTTTCTACTTGAGCCAATTTGTCCATTTCCACCAGGTTGTGAGAGTCATCTAGACCAGCGTTATCCATTGTCTTTCCTTCCTTTCCATCAGTTGTTTTTGTTGGTTTTTTGTAAGAAGAATATATGTATGGAGAAGTTTCTCAATTATTTCATATCAGCTTTGAGTTTAAATAGCTGAAAAAGCTAACAAGGATTTAGAAAAATAAGTTATTCTAATCATGATCCCTAAGAATCACATAACAGATAACAATCCCTTTATAATAGGATTACATATTGACTTGGACT
>JANPWT010000245.1:24634046-24654913 GCA_024678245.1 Erythroxylum densum | reverse complement strand
ATTTTATAAAATTTTTATTTATTAAATGTTTATTTAAAAATTAAAAATTAAAATTAAAATTAAACGGTCGTCAATATTGAAATTAAATTTTGTAAAAAACTTTAAATTTAAAAATAACCTTTTAGTCATGAAACTTGCGACATCATGTGGTAATTCCATTTCAACTTCTTATTAATTAATAACATTGTGATCATTAGCATGCTAAAAGTAGCTTCTGGTTTCACGGTTCATATTATAAAGGCGACCAACCAATCAGATTACAATGTTACCATACCCGCGAAGGACAAGATTTTAGTTACAAATTAACAAGTGAATCATTCAAATTTATGTATGTATAAATGAGATCTCAGCTTAATGAGATCGGAAATGGCTTCGACAATTTCTGCGTCAAAATCTATAATGTCTGCTTCAAGTCATCCTGCTCGTACCTACAAATATTTACACTCACTATCAAATCTCTTAACGGGCCGCTGAGTACCTGATTTACATCTTCTGAGTTGCTTCGTCGGATTGGAGTATGAGGGACTCTTTATGATAAAGATTCAACCTTTTGCAACAAGGAAGAAAAGAACAGTAAGAAAAAAGAGAAAAATGTGGGCTTGCACCAAAAGCCCAACCTGATCCATAAACAAACTATTCCTAAAGAAAGCTTCGTACAGTTAAAGGGCCCCCAGCCCCTGCCCCTTCTGTTTAAGAAAGGAGTAACTTTACTGAAGTTGTTGAAACTATAAATTAAAAATACCCTAACACTGCATCTCATTCAGCTCTCACTTGCACCCAAAACCCTAGCCGGAGCCTTCCAGCGGCCATGGTCAGTTGATTGGAACATCTTTCAATTAAATAAATGGAAATCATAATCTCCGACCCTAACCATCGGTGGTTGATTTTGTAACAGACATTCAAGCGCAGGAATGGAGGTCGCAACAAGCATGGGCGTGGTCATGTCAAGTTCGTCCGCTGCTCAAACTGCGGCAAATGCTGTCCCAAGGCACTTCCATATTCTTCTAATTCTCTTGTTAAAAACGGTATTTCGATATGATTTATTTTGATATGCGTGGTTTTGTATGTATGTCTGGTGGAAAAGGACAAGGCAATCAAGAGGTTTCTAGTGAGAAACATCGTGGAACAAGCTGCTGTTAGGGATGTTCAGGAGGCCTGCGTTTATGATGGTAAATATCTAGTCAACGTCTATTGTGTTTTGGTTGGTGAAATTTTCGACTCAAAACTCAATTATGATATTTGGATTGTGGCGCAGGATATGTCCTGCCAAAGCTGTATGTGAAGATGCAGTACTGTGTGTCATGTGCCATTCACTCCAGAGTCGTCAGAGTCCGCTCCCGTACCGACCGCCGGAAGCGCGAGCCCCCACAGCGTTTCCTTAGACGCAGGGTACACATCGTGTTTCTTTTTCTCCCCATATTCTTCTTATGATTGTCCCAATATTTAGTTTATTCAATGTAATATATTTACGAATGGTTGCCCAAATTATCAAGTTCTTAGGGTGGTTCACCAACATCTTGGGGGTGTTTGAGATTGAGTAATGCTGAACTTTTTTAATTGAACTGTATCACAAGAATCAGGCTATATTGTTATATTAATTCGTTTTGCAGGATGACATCGCAAAGCCTGGGCAACCTGGTCAAGCATCCCGTCCTGCTGGCGTTGCTGCTAGGACTTGAAAGAAATTTTCTTTCCTGCTAGGGTTGACTCGTATGGTTTGGCATTTTAATTAGGATTGTTTTGATAAATTACCATCGTCAGGCTGAAAGCTCTTTTTGGAAATTGTTTGCAAATTTAAGCAAGGCTTTATAGAACATTATGTTTCTCAATTATTTCATGTTCAATTTTGTGTTTTCAGTGTTTGATTGGAAGTGTTGTCAGAAGTTAAGCCACCAAGACCTTTTTATATCCAATTCTGGACAAATATTATGGCTGCCTAAATCCAATGAGATTGTTTTTTCAAATTTTCTGCTACCCACACCTTCATTGCTCCTTGAATAGCTAAAACTTGACATCTTTCATTAACAAGGATAGGGGGGTTTTGTGTTAGATTCAGTTGCTGGATCGGGCTAGGTTCAGTTGTGATGTCCAAAAACAATCAAGTTTGCCAGAACGTTTAGGCTTTTATACTTCCGCCCGCAATCCTCGTATCTGTGATTGTTACGTGTTTCCGTGTGATTCTTAATTTCATAATTAGATTGGTAGAAGCTTAAATTTTTTTTGCAAAGGAAGAATATTGAATGGCTATCTTAGAATGTGAACGCTTACAAGGGTGGAGAGTAAATAATAAAGCTAAACTTAGTGCATTAATGTGGAATTATGTTTGTGGCAATCTATTCCTTACTCCATCTTGAGGCATTTGTAATGGCAGCTATATCGTTTGAATCTTCCAAGTCTAGGGTTTGAATCTTGGCATTTTCAGATACAAAAATGTTAACCGTATCAATTGGCATGGTTGACATTGAGAGCACCTTGTAGTTCCTTTGCAATTCTAATGCACATTGGCATGGGGCAGTCTGTTTTAATTGCATTGGTGGATATGTGTGAACGCGTTGCGGCATATCCCTCCTAAGACAACAAAACCAACTAGATAATTAATTTGCTGAGAAGGTAATGGTATCTTTGTGTATATATATATATATAGATAAGCAAATACCTTATGCAAGGCACTCATCATGGCCCCAATTGAAGGAGAATTCATTTTTGCACGGCTTGACATCTGAAACATTGGAGAATATAATGTAAGCTTTCAATGCAGTTTTAATAGAATCCATTTTGGAGATGTGGTTTTGCAAGAGAGACCTCATCCATTTTGATGTATCCAGGAGGTAGTCTGGGGTCACTTTCCTCCAACATTCGTCCCAAAAGCTTTTCCAGATCAAGTCCTGCACCATTTCCTATCCATCCCCATTGCTCAGCGAGACTCCACATCTGTTTGATGCAATTGGCGCTATGAAGAGGACCTGTCCATAGAGGGCCCGAGATACTCAACGGACTAGATTCCTGAAATGGAAATACAATAATTATAAAGCCTGGTAACCTCGTCTTCTTTTAACTGTTCAGAAGAACAAGTTATACAATACCTCCAAGTTCTTGCAGGAGCAATTCATCCGACCTAATTCATTCCAGGAAAATGTTCGAGTGTTCCCACAATTATTGCAGTAAGCTATGAAACCATAGTGCCTGTAAGAGAGATCAGTAAGCTTCAAAAAAAAAAAAAAAAAAACACGAAGAACTAACCTGATTTCTCGTGGCTTCCCACGATTTACTTGAACAAGGACCCTAAAGACAGGTCCGTGATATGAATAGTAGGAAAAAAGTGGGATCACATGATAACCCAGAATAGATGCTTCCCTGACGGCACCACCTATAAGCATTCGAAGGCCAATCTCGTTCGAATATGGAAGAGGCCTCACGTAGGCTCCGTAAGCAGCTAAAGAACTAAAAATACCAAGACAGAAACGCCATTTACATAAACCAACCAACCATTGTGATTGTGACTGGTAAAACCATTTTGTCGAACATTGCATGTTCGTTTATTTGTTGGTAGAAACAAACTCACCAGAAAGGCCGGTGACCGCCAGAGGAATAGCCATCAGTGGAAGTCAGATAAAGCAATCCGCCCAATCTGAGAGCATTCATCGCAGACCTCAAAAACATAGAATCACTCCCAAACGAGTCGATATCAATCAAGTCGAAGAAATCCCTCTGCAAGTAGCATTCCGTCAGAATTCTATTAGCGTCAAAATGAGAAACAGCCCATCTTCTTTCATCTCCAAAACCTCTTTCCACTTTCTTCAGATTCCCCAAAACAACCCTTCTTTGCTCGTCATTTGCGTCATTTGCAAGCACAAAGTCAGCTTTTGCTTCGATCAAGTAGCGACAAGAGCGAATTCCGCAGCCGCACATTGCGTCAAGCACGCGTAGTGTGCCATTCGATTGCTTGTAGAGTGATGCGGCTAAAACCCCCAAGTCGCGTCCTGTAGCGCTTTCGTGACGAAAGAATGCGTTTCCTGTCTCAAATTCTATGCCTCTTTCGGTTCGGGCCAGATATTTGAAGTTACTTTTGCTGGTTTCCAGGGAAAAGTTTCCAACTTTAGGGTTTTGGAGAATGGGAAAAAATTGAGGAAGAGACAGTGAAGTAAGGGACAGAGGCAGGGTAAACATGGCGGGAAAATTGGTGTTGTTTGTTTTAGGTAATTTATGGCTGCAGTTCTAATGGATTTTTTAACGGCCTATTTGGGTCATTTAAAGCCAATAAGATTTTTGCCATGTGGAAGAAACCCAAGTCAACGTCGCGTTTTATTTTGGTGGTCGCGTTTCTTCTATTTTGGGGATTTTATTTTGGAGTTTCATCTTTCCCTCTCCGGGGCTCAGGAGCCACACCAGTCGTTTTCTGGTGTAAGGAAACCTTGATTTTGAGACTAACTAAAAAGAAGAAGCCAAAGCAATTCCCAGTTCATGAAGGTGAAGGAAAGCTTTTGAGTGCTTGCAATGTAGTGATGTTTGCCAGTTTTTTGTTCTGTCACTGGTTTTCATGCATCTGTTATACATTGGTAGATTTCGTTTTAACCAACTTTGTTTCCAAGGACCAGTTTTCGCTCATTTTTTGAACTCCCACGTTTTTATCTTATATTGGATGGCTGATAGCCTTACCTATCAGAAAAGTGATATCATCCGCTTATGTCAAGGAATTAAGGTTGGCCTTGGTTCCTGATTTTTTTGCGCCACCGGACGTTGGGATCCATCTCCACAAGTCTTCTTTGGCCTTGCCTTTGATCAACATTTAAACCTTTGCCTTTTTCTAGGCGTTTTCCTGAGATGGATTCCTGGTTTTCCTCTATTAGTTTTGTTATTGGTGCTATTATTACAAAAATTTTGTTTTTGCAGCCAAAGATAGTTTCTCAAGTTCAAGCTTGAAAGTTAAACGGGCCAGGCTATTGAGGCTGATGACTGCATATATTTACCTTTTATCTTTCTGTCAATGCCAAAGTTATGAACTCTCAAAATGCTAATCAATATGAATTCGTATTCTTGTTATATTTTGGCTGTTACTTTGCGCAGTTTAGGAGCTATAAGCAGATAAAAACACTTTACTAGGGAAAGCAACTTTTTATTTATGTCTTGTTGTACGCTTGTCGTAGAGTCTGATTCCCAGCTCCATGTCTATCTTATGCTCAACCCACGTCATCTATTGTCCCTTGACCTGCATTTACACAAGTGATTACGGTTACATGCAGTAGAACTTTATTCAGATATCAAGTAGCTTGAATTGCCTATGGCAGTTTCTAGAACTTACTGTAAACCAGCCTCGTTTCTACTGTTTTCTTCCGTTTTGGTTAATATGGTATGTTCATAATGGGGGGCCGAGTTTTCCAATCTCTAGTAAGCATCTCATATGATTGTCTAACTCCGTTTCTGTTATATCATTGCTCATTTCCCCGGAAGAAAGTTGATGATGAGTTTTGGCAGGGACAACAATGGCTTCCATCTTTTGGCTTGAAGGCATTTAATTGGTGATATCTGGAAAGGGAAGCTGATATAGCAATGTGAGTGGCTATTAGTGTATACCTAACCACACCCCTTTTGGTGGATAACATAAAGATTGTAGAAGCTAGAATGAAAATAGTTAATAATGTTGTAATTAATGCTGGCTTTTCCAATGTGCAAATATGGAAATCCACCTTAATTTTACTTGTATAGTTTTGTGAAAATTAGACTTTCTTTTTCCTTTGGCCATTAATGAAGAAAGGCAAATTTTTTCGAGGGAATATCTGCAAATTTATGACAACCTGCTTTTTTGTGTTGGCTGTAAATCTCTATTCAATACGATTTCCAATGACTACTGAAATTCAGTCAAAACTCAAGAGAAACATTTATTCAAAAGTTTCCCTCACATGACCTTTTGAGATTCATCAACTCCTTGATATTAGTCTCTCAACCATCTCCTAGAGTTGGCTTGAAGTTCAGAGAAACAATAGAGTGGCAAAGGAAGAAAATTCCTCTCCTCTCTTATTGATATCATTTTCTGTCCTCAACACTGATATTTATCCATGCAGGGGAATTTCTACCTTCAATTTTTGGCCTTGTGAATCTAATACTCGCTCCTTTTGAGATGGACCCGAAAATTCGACATTATCAAATCATCCAAATGTCTTGTTAGTGGCAGTTTTGATAACTTAACTAGTTTAGAGAATCTGGCTCCCTTTTTCCTCTCTCTCTCTCTCTCTGTTTCTTTCAAAAATAAGCATTGAGATTCTTTCAATAAATGACACTCAGAGTGTGCAGCCAATGTGGAAACTACATTCACTACTTGGTTACAATTTCTCAATTAGTGGGTTAATTGCAGGTACTTCTTAGGATTTTTCATGTCTATTCATCTTGTGGTTTTGATTTGTTCTCATCAATTCTATCTATTTATTCTTGTTTTCACTTAATGCCATATTATCTCTTTTCTTCTGATCCTATTTCTTCTACCTACTTTCTAAAGGTTTCCGATATTGATTGTCGTATTTGTCAATGGGGCTTTGCATCTGTGTGGGAGTCTAGGATTTTGTGCATTGGAACTGAAAATTTTGGCCTCTTTTCATCATGGGAGATCTTCAAAGAAATCTGTCACCATCCAACTCGTCTTTCTCTCTGTTTGACCTCCATCGGTTGTCGGTTGATTCAGAACTCTGGATGATGGCTGAGCAAAGGATCCTTGAGGTACTATACGTAATTGAACCAGTTTTTGCTTCTGATCAGAGGAGGAGAGAGGTGATTGAATATTTACAGAAGTTAATTAAGGGCTGCTATGCAACTGAGGTAAGAACTGTTTCCTTATCTCTTTATATTTCTTCTTGGTGGAAATTTCATCTATAATCTATCATCTTTTATACACAATAGTATTTAAGTGCCCAAGATTTCATACTTTTGAACTTTTTAGTTGACTGGGATAATCAATAAACTTCTCTAAAGTCTGATGGGATTTCTCAAAACAGAATACTGACTTTTTCTGGGTTGGATGCTCTGCAGTTTCCACTATGCAATAAGCAAGCTTGTCTTAAGTTGTTAATATCTGCCTGAATATATCTAGTTTAATTTGTTCTTGTCTGTAAACAGTTGAGGTTTGTAGATCTTTTGAACACCCAGACCACCTCCTTGCACATTCTACTTGTACCTGACATGTGTCATATCTCTCCTACTATATGTGGCATGCTGCACCTTGTGATCCTTCTGCACTATCTATTTGGTCCCTTACATCAATGGAAGTCATCTAGTCGGTAAAAAACAGTGATTGTGATACTAGTCGCCCTTCAAGGAAAATGCAGCTTGTCTATACATCATATTATCAGCTTTGTGCTGTTATTGCCTGACTAATTTGGATGTTGCTTGAAAATTTTTAACTTGACAAATGAGTATGTTGAGCAAAATAGCCATTTTAGTTTTCTTTCTGGAATTTTATTATAGAGAGTTGGTCAGGTTATGTATTCCAAGGCCAATGTGAGATTCCGTTGCTTTTATAGATTAGATGATTTAAGTTGCAAAAATATGTAGAATATGTCCCCTTTTCTTATTATTCTGTATTTTGGACCCCATTTGCATTGAAGAGTGTTGCTATGTAGATTGATGACTGATCAATCAATCTGCATATTGGTTTATACATTGACCTTAAAAGTAAAATGAGGTTGATCTAGATTGCTATGCACTTGGTACAGGTTTTTGCCTTTGGTTCTGTACCATTGAAAACCTATCTTCCTGATGGAGACATTGATCTGACTGTAGTCACCCATAAAGGCATGGAGGAGGATTTGGCTAGAGACATCTGCAGTATCCTCAAATGTGATGAGAATGATGCAGAGTTCCAAGTGAAGGATGTCCAGTATATTCAAGCACAGGTTAAATTTCTCAACTCTTATTAGCAATCTGATGACTTGGCTTGGCTAAGCAAACATTGACATTTTCCTTCGTAGCATAAGTATGCATGCCTGTATGTGGGCATCAGTCGCATAATTTCAAATTCTCCTTCAAGTGCCTGTTGATTAGTTGTGAGCAAACTATACTTTTATTATCCTTTCCTTTTGTGTAAATGGTGAAACATTACGGTCTCTGCCACCATTTTATACATGATTTCACACTCAGATAATAAAGTTCCGGAGTAATTTGGGTGCTTTACAAATTGTCTCTTCACCTTTCACACTCTGATTCGAATTGCTTTTAGGTACTCTCAGAATTTGAGCTATGATATGTAGGATGCTTCTCAATACCAACGAGTGCCTACTATTTATCCCAACATTTATTCACAATTCATATTCTTGATAAGTGACAATCCTGATGCTTCTGTGGCTCAAATTTGATCATGTGAAAGTCATATAGAAGCTAACATAAGATCCTTTTTGTAGATTTGTTCATATAATGCTTTTTTCCTTAAGTTGAAGTGTCTGGACTTCTTGTTTACACCAATACAAAATAAGTTTACAACTAATTTGTTCAACAGCATGGTGCTTCACATGGAGCCAATTTTACTTCTATGTTAGTTTTAGGTTCTGGAGTTCTTTGTCAGCATGGAGTTTTAATAGTTCAGTGAGCTACAAGCTACTGATCTCTGGTTATCAAGTTATTCTTCGTTTGACGAGTGAAATGTTACAAAGCTTATCTTTGTTATGGGGAAACACAAAGCAAGGACTGCTGCGAAGTTCAGTTTATAGCCATTGTAGTTGACAAATTGTTACTACCACCATATCAGTTGTCGCTTTCCAACGTAATTTTATCTAGTAAAAGCAGTGAAGGGCTTTCTGATTCTAGAAACTTCGAGAAAGAATGTACCTTTTTGTTTAACTTTAATATGTCGTCCATCAAGTTCCAAAAATCCCCCATGTCTTGAAGTTAATGTGAGCGTTTATTGGGGTTCAGTGTAAATCTGGAATGAATCCTTGCAAGATCTATACTTGTATTTGATTTCACAATGTTGTGGCTGTCTGTGAAGGTGAAAGGAAAACCTGGAGCCTGTTATCTCTTGATCTTGGCCTTACTGGATTTCAATCTTTCTTATAACTTGTAACTTCTTGACAATGGAATAAGCTTTGTAATTCCCATTTTTGTAGACACTATCTAGAATGATATTAGATGGAACCCTATGCGGTGCTCAGTTGACAAGTCATGGAAGTAAGTTGCTATGGAACTTTCTTCCAACAATACAACTACAAAATGTCTTCTACAAAGTTGACAGTTAAAACTAATATAGTTGTCGTCAACTGCAATAAAATTAGTTATAAATCACATAGCTTCTAGAAATGTGAATTCTACTGTTGGTTGAATCTAGAGATAACAGAAGTCCCCTTACTTCCAGAATTCTAAAAGTAACACTTGTTAGAATTACTGTAGATTTTGGATTTTTTCCATTTGAGATAACAATACGACCATCCCCAAGTAAACAGCAACAATTAACAACAAATTTAATATTTAATTAGCATGATCAGTAACAAATTTTGATGCAAATAATGCTGTTATTATTAGCCTATGAACTTGTTATCGAAGTTGAATTCCTCTGGCAATCATTCTGAAGTGATTGAACAATTTCTGTATGAATATGCTGAATTTCGTAAGAATATTAAAAAATATATACCTGTTTTCTGCAAGCTAGGCTTGGTGATGGCACACATTTCTTGTCCTGTATTAATTATCTTGTTTTTTCACGAAATAAAGAGAAGTAAAAGCTGTGTTTTTCACCACAAATTCATTCTTGAGTTGAACTTTTTCTTCATTCTATTATCACTCTATCTTATACCTGTAGGCCATTTACTATCTGGATTTATGGGAGGAAAGTTTTGCTGGTTTTACTGTGTAGATTAATACTTAATTAGTTTCATTTTTCATTTCACTTTCCTTCCGAAATTGACTTACGTAGACTTCTTTATATGTAAAGGAAATAAATGTTGGCAATTTCTCTTTATGAAAAAGATTTTTCCATATATTCATGTGTATTCTTTGAATTTGGAATTGCAAATGACAGGTCAAAATTGTAAAATGTTGTGTCAAGAACATATCGGTGGACATCTCTTTCAATCAAATGGCAGGTCTCTGTGCTTTATGCTTTCTGGAGCAGGTATGATCCTACCACTTATTCTCAGGTCCAGAATATGTGTGCATACGTAGTCAAAATATTTGTAGTACCCGTCATAGGTTGAGAAGAAGCAAGATGGGAGGTATGGGTGTTTTAGACAGTGCCGGTACAGAGTTATTAATGTGTGGGAATAGATACTGATACGGAAGGTTTAGAGCTTTCTTACGTCTGTTTAACACGGCCTCCTTAGTCTTGCTTCTGCATGCTGGATAAAAATTTGTTGGATGCTTTTCTGGCACAATTGCAAGAACTTTCTTTGTAAAAATTGTGAGAAGATCTGATTTAATCATGTCAAAGCACTAGCGCAAATTTTTATAGCAGAAAATGTGAAGATGTGTGCTAATTATCGATACTTTACATCTCTGTTAAAGTCACATAAGTATGCAAGTACTTTGGTGTTTTTGGTACTTGTAGTATGAAAGAATTACTGTTGCTATCAATGGGAAATTCTTTCTCATTTTAAATTGAAAATGGAGGTGATTAAATTTGCACCAATGCAATGGAAACCATATGTTTGAGACACAGTAAGAAATGATAGATCGGTTTTTAGTTATTTATTTACAAGGTTAAGAATTTTAAGAAAAGCCAGCGAAGATGTAGATAAGGTTAACAATTTGAATAAATGGTTCATATTAACACTTTCTTCAGTTGCTAAGCAGTTTCTCTTTGTTGCAAAACTGGTCCGCTTTATAATTAGCAGACTATTTGATGTATGTAGAACCTGAAAATCCTTCCCTTTGTTTCTTCTGTTTTTTTGTTTCTATGTTGGGCAGTGACTAGTCGTTTTTCTTTGATTTAAGCAATCACTTGTTTCCACTAGTTTCTTTTTGTTTGCAAATTTTTATGGTTATAGAATTTTGTGATTAAACAAACTTCTGGCTCTGCCCTTACCTCTCTCTCTCCTTCCCCTTCTTCTTCCACTTTTAATTTCTTCTATCATTGATCTTACAATAATGCAATCTCTTTCTCTATGCATTCTTGAAATTTTTTTCCTTAATTAAGCGCCAATTCTTTTATAGGTTGACCAACTTATTGGGAAAGAACATCTTCTCAAGCGCAGTATTATCTTGATTAAAGCATGGTGTTTTTATGAAAGCAGAATCCTGGGTGCGCATCATGGCTTGATTTCAACATATGCATTAGAAATAATGGTCATGAATATTATTAATCTCTTCCATTCATCACTACCTGGTCCTTTGGCTGTAAGTAATCTTTATTACAGTATCTCCTTGTGGAATCTGGAAATACGCAAGTGATGCTCTTTGTTCTCCAGGTCCTGCATAAATTTTTGGAATACTATAGCACTTTTGATTGGGACAATTACTGTGTCAGTATCAATGGGCCTATTGCCATATCTTCCCTTCCAGAGATATTGGGTAAGTAGCATTACAATGTAAAGACTATCCAATTAATTCATTTGTTAACTAAAATCCCCTCTTTTCTGTTATTATTGAACAGGCCCACCAGAAAACCAAGGGAATGAACTTCTGCTCAGTCAGGAGTTTGTGAAAAACTGCAGGGAAATATTTGCAATTCCAATAAAAGCACTTGACAATGGGGCCCATCAATTTCCTGTAAAATTCCTCAATGTAGTTGATCCTCTAAAAGACAACAACAATGTTGGTCGTAGTGTCAACAAAGGTATCTAATATAAAGAAAGTATAAGTACCTATTTCCAATAATGAAGTCCCAAAAGGTGCTTTACTAAGCACATGTAATCCAATATTATGTTTAACCTAAATTTTTGATTACTTCTATCAACAATTCAGAATTTATTTCCATGTTTGGGGTTCTACATTAAATTGTCCTTCATAATGACTATTTTCGACAATCCACCTGCTTCCAGGCAATTTCCATCGGATAAAGTGTGCCCTTTCCTTTGGGGCTGGAAAGCTAGGAGAAATTCTAGCGCTGCCCGGGGAACACATGGGTGCTGCACTAGAGAAATTTTTCACAAACACCCTGGAGCGGAATGGGAAGGGAGAAAGGCCTGATGCATCTGTGCCAGTGCCTGCCTTTGGCACTGGAAGATCGGAGGTATCGGGTCTCAGTGGAGACTATGAAACTCACTGCTGCGGTCTGGTACATGGCCAGTGGTTTCATGATTATACATTACCGACTCCTCTTCAGCGCAATCCATATTTACCTTCTCAAATTCAACGAGAAAGTCTCAGGGGTTCCCAGTTTAAGTTGTCACAATGCAGGGAGGAAGGATTTCTCCGTAATTCCAACCGTGGATATGATCCTAAAAGGCCAGTCTTTCACATTTATACTCCTCAGATATCTGCTTTGACTTGTGGCATTGGCAAAATGGGAAAGTCACGGGGAACAGGCACATATATTCCCAATTTGGTATGTTTGTTGTGGTTTTCTAATCTTAAGCTTGTCCATTCCATAATCTATATCATTTAGCCAATGCAGACTCAGTATATCTACCGAAGGCAACCACCCTTTACAAGGATGAGGAAGTTGGATTATTCGACTCCTAGTCAATTCGTCGGACCATCCAAAACGATTGACCAGGTTGAAGATCCCCCCATCACCGGGAAGATTAGAAATGGTATTTTTGCTAATCTTTCTGATGATGATTTTGCAACAGAGGTGGAAAAGAATATAGATGGCAACTGTATAGATCTTTCCCTGGATCAATTCCCACTTCTTTCTAGTATTAAGAAGTCCGTGACTTCAGAAATACGGTCAAGTGATCAGTCCGTTAGAAAGGTCGAGGATTGGTTTGCTCCATTACAGAGGATTGAGTTTGGTTCTTTCAGCCACTTCCCATCAGAAGCAGTGGCTTCAGCAATAGCAAGGAAGCAAGAAGAGTTGGGAATTGCAATGGATTTGGAGACAGTGGCAGCTGAACAGGAAATGGGGTATGACAATGCTCAAATATACGCCATTTCGTACCAATTATATAAGCATACATATGTAGCATGTAGCATACTCCACATTTGGTGATGATTCAATAATGGAGATATGGGTGTTGCAGGGTTTTCAGACAACAATTCCAACTGAAAAATGACGAGGACTTTCCCGCTTTATGCCCCTCTGGGCATTATTAGCAACTTTACAGCCAAGCCAAGAGGCGTTCAAAGGATGACTGTAATTGGAAACCACAGTTAAATCAATGCACTAACATCAGAGATAGAGAGAGGTCATTTCAAGTTATTATTCCTTTTCTTACATAGAGATGTCTACCCATTAGGGCCTTGGCGGGTGATTATTAAAATCAGACCGTTATAACAGCAGTACTTTTCATGTTTGATTGATCTATTCCCTACCCAGAAAAAGGTTAAACCCCTTTGCAAACAAACCCTGGGTTTTAATTGATTTGAAAGGAAAAGGAAAAGGAAAAGGAAAAGGAAAAGGAAAAAGAGTGTTATATTTCTTTTTCTTAGTTTCAATTTAATCCTCTAGCGACCTTACAATTATCTTGTTCTACTTTCTCATTTTGTAGAATTCATTTTACATCTAGAGTCTTGCATGGAAAACAACTTACACTGCGTAGCATTGTAATGGAAATGACTACACACTGTTTTACCATACTAGCTAACTACTACAACTATTTCTTATAATATAGCTAGAAGTGCCAACTTTAACAATGGCCTCTGTAAAAGAGCGATGAAAGTGAAGGGCAACTAAATTTGTGCATGAGCCACCGTCTCCGGAGTGAAGATGTAAATGTGGCAATCATGAGAATCAACTTTGGCCCCGAATGATCCCGTTGCATCTTCCAATACTTCTTTGTGCTGCGTCCCCAAAACGAATTCACAAACTCAATGATAAGACTTTCAAATATACTATCAGTAATTATAACAAGTATTCCAGCTTCGGAAGCATATCAGAAATTTAGATTAATGATTTGTAAAGTCATATATATATATATAAAGGCACCAAGGTTCATCTTGGAGAAGTTTTAACCGATGCTGCAGCCATTGGTACAGGATGCACAACACAAATTAAAAATTTTTGGTCTGTGAATTGTTCCCTCCTGGAGCCTAAGACATATGACTACTGCAAATACCAATATAAATTTCCAACAAAGGTGGAGAGTAGAGTATTTCTGGCCAAAGAGATAAAGTTTCCTCACCTGCCACAAGTCTCTTACCGAGACAGCAGTGTTGGAATCAAGACCAAGCACATCCCATGTTGCTGTAATATTTGCAGCTTTTGAACACCGATTCCAGAGAGCAACAGTCAAACGATAGTTAGACAAAGGACCCGCCCAGACCTGCGAACAACAGGCAAGAGTTGTATCTCTTCATTTCTTGCTTTAGAAAAGGATGAAATGAAACGAAATAAAATAAACTTAAGTGGAAATCGTTCAATTACTAGCCCATCATTCAGGTGCTACAATATTTTGATACACTAGAAATTTTGCCAATAGTCAGAACCTGTAGGCAGCCATCAGTTCCAGTAGAATATACTCTCCTCCCCTGTACACCAAGTGGGTCTGTAAAGACAATCAAAGTCCTTGCTTGCTTATTTTCCAAATATGTTAAGACTAAAGATTCCCATCAAGAAGACATGGTTTACCTTGATCGACAGCGATGACCTCCTTATTCGTAAGAATCTCTAAAGCTTCTGCAGTAATATTTCTCACATCACAACCAATCACAAGAGGAGCCTGCACATCCAAGCATAAGTTAATCCTACTAAAAGATGATTAATGCTATATTTGTAAAAGCTTGAAGTGAAGAAGCTCCTATATATGACTAATTCGAGTCACAAACATTTAGAAGGAAACACGGGAATGATTAAGATTGTGATGATCAGTCATTCCCTCAGCTATATGATTTTATTTTCTATATAAACATCACCAGAAAATCATTATATAAATCCAAAATATTAAATTGAATAATCTTATACTAATTTCCAATAAATAGTGAGAAACACAAATTTTAAGGAAACCTTCATCAAAGCCCAGATGCTAAAGTGACCGCGATACTCTTGGTAAGTCATTCCTCCATTTCCAACTTCCAACATATCAGGATCTGCTCAAAAAGTATAGCATTAAATTGAAGATGAATCACTAGGAGTACAAGTGAAGTCCTTCATGAAATTTCAATCACTGATATCAAAATTTTACCATTCCATCCACCAGGTCCAGCATAAGCTGCCCATTTATTGTTCAAATCGGCAATGGCTGTCATGCTTAATAACAAAATAATAAGAGTCTATATTTGTTAGTCTTCAAACAAGTTAATAGTCCAAAATTTATAGCAGCAGTAATAGAAACTATTTCTTGATTTAAGAACTATCAGCAGATTTAGACAATGGTTCCATGGCCATTTCCCACCTTAACAACTTATAACTTTTGGATAGGAAAATATAGTTGAAAAGATGCTTTCTATATGAATCATCACACTGAAAGGAATGAACCTTGCAGATGCTAACCCAACTGATTGAAATTTAAGTTCAACATAGGACATATGGAACTACTCAGCTAAACAAGGAAAGAAGTAAACATTCATAGCTACATTTTGAACTAAAATGGTTTATGAATTGAAATTTTGCTCCTAAAAGTCTTCAATGATGATGTTTATTGACTGGGATGTGAAATGGATACATGTGTGCAAACTTTAGAAAGCACTCAAAACTAGATGGACCCTTTATGTGAAGCATACTGTTGTAGCATTTACTTCTCTGATGATGTACAAGCATACTGTGCTAGGATTTACTTTTTTTATGATCTACAAGCGTATTGTGCTAGCATTTACTTTTCTAATGATGTACCAGAAACAAAAGTCCAGAAGTTAAACCTTGCCCAAGTATCATTTATGTCATCTGATATACGCCAACTATTTCCAACATTTCTACCCCATTTTGGGACGTCATCAACACCCCTGCCCAAGATAAAAATAATGCAAATTAATTCACAAGTTAAACATCAGCATCTTGTCAAGAAAAATCAAAGATTAACCGGATTACCAGTCACAAAGTGAATAAAAAATACGACGCCCACTTGCATTTAGAGCATCACGCATTGGAGGGTATCTGGAAAGCATCAAAAGACATGAAGTTAATCTAAAGGTTCTGAAAAGTAGTTATCTTGACATCTTAAATGAGACTAAGGCAAAGAAAACCTTTCTATTGGTTTGATTCCCAGGTTATAACAGTTGTCATACTTCAAATAATCCACACCCTGTTAACAAAGAATTAAGCATTAAATCAATGTGATATTTTAGGAAAATAAAGGAAAAACATTTTTGACGCGAAAATGAACTCCTATATCATGGCCTCTTACTTGAGATAAATAAGAATGATTACCTGCACCAAAAATATGGCAATGAGGAGCATGTGTTCATTTAAACATTTGATTTTGTATGTCTTTAGTGTATATCTCAAGACCTTAAAAAAAAAGAGATCATGGCTACAAAGACATGCTGTGACTTGAGACCAGAGGGTTCTCTGGATCCAGTCTTCTACTGTAGTAATTGTCTTTCTTCGGCTTTAAGCCACAGATTTGACACCTCTAATACAAAAGCAGAACATAGGGACTAGCCCTCCCCATGCAAACTTACATGTAAATAGGCAATCTTAAATAGCCATTTCATCAAGATTCAGCACAGGATAAAAAGATACAAACCCACGAAGCAAATAAGTCTGCATCATCCTTTTCATGGAAAAGTGATCCAGGCCGAACTTGACAAGTGAAAACCCTACATAAACGAAAGCAAGCTTCAAAGAATAAGAAGGGTCCTAAAATTATAAAAAATTGAAAACTTTTCAGTAATAATCTGAGTTCAGCTTCTGAGTAAGTGTTGAAATCTCTGCCGCACCCTCCATCGGAATAAATACCAAGCTTAAGGCCCTTCTCATGTACATAATCAGAAAGAGCTTTGATTCCTGAGGGAAATGTTTTTGGGTC
This sequence comes from Erythroxylum densum, assembly GCA_024678245.1. Lineage (NCBI taxonomy): Eukaryota > Viridiplantae > Streptophyta > Magnoliopsida > Malpighiales > Erythroxylaceae > Erythroxylum > Erythroxylum densum. Next base: position 24,637,937 of record JANPWT010000245.1, on the reverse strand, counting down.
AGGAACCAGTTGACCCTGTAAACCAACAAATATCATCAGATGAGACTGGTCCAGTTTGTGCCTTGCTAAATAATGTTTGTCATGTTTATTATAGTTGATTGAAGTTGCGGCGCATCACTGTGATTAAACTGAGGAAGAGAAGAAAATGAAAAAGCTTTAGTTAACCTTTAAATCTCGTACTCGCGCAGACCAGCAATCATCTGCAGTTTATGAAATACACTTTAAGTCATAAAAAGAACCAACGAGCAAAATTGAGGTGAAAACTCAGAACTGGCCGGATCAATACCTATATTGACATACACATAACCAAGATCTGCCAAGCCAGTTGAAACGAGCGCATCAGCTGTCGAAAACAGATTTGAGAACTAGTACCCGGAATGGTATTGATACATAGGGAAAAACAGATAATTGTAATCCTCCGGATCACCAATACTGAACTCCAAACCACAGGGAACTAAAGCAATGGACTGATTCACTATCCAAGTTATATTCTTTATTTCATCAATCCCAGAAAGCAAAGGAACTTGAAAACTAATAAACAACAAACAAACGAGAACAACTCCTTTTCCCACTATCATAAATGTAACTTTCCAATTATAAGTAAAAATAGAAAGGAAAAAGGGATGACCAGGTCGTCCCGCAAGTTTATCTTCTTAATAAGTCAATTACATTGACTTCGATGAAAGCAAAAAATGATTTCTATAAATATAAACGACGAAAGCTAGAAACCAACGAACCTGTTTCTTTGATTACCGTCTCATTGATATTACATGCGAAGAAGTTCCAGCTACTCCATCTGCAATATAATCAATTTGAGGTCTGATTATATACTAATTTTCTATCAAAAAACAGAGGAGACATATTTTAGCATCGTAAAGCCACGTCAAGTTTTTCCTTCCTGAGCTAGCACCAACATCTGACACAGTTATCAATTTAGAAACAAGAGAAAGATAAATGATGAAGACAGATAGAGACCCCATCTGAGGAGTCCGAGCCAAGCCGTTGTTAAGCTGAAAAATCCCATAGTTGGAAGTGTCATAAAGTTTAGTGAAAGACTTGCTGTAACCAAAATTGCCTCTCTCGTATTCCTGGAGAAGAGGCCCTTTTGCCACCACTCTCCCCGCAATCGCCCCATTGTTTTCCCACAAACCTAAACAAACAATCAAAACATAAAACAAAGACAATACCCGACAACTACGGCTACTCTTCGCCATCTTTAACAGGCTCAAGACAAATAAGGGAGACGGAGCTGGACACACTCCAGGCACTCAGTAAGACGAAGATATAAAAAGAATAGTCTTTTTGTTGGGTGGGGTCACAAATTGTATTTAATAATAATGGAAAATGGGAATCTTCCTTTATCTGTCCACCTACTTACGTTATCCTTTTCAAAGATGACATTTGTCCGTTTTCATCCATACTTCATTTACGATCAGTTTGGTTTTCGTTTCTGGACAGAGGGGGAACGTGTAAAATATTAGCCAGGATTAGGAGTATAACTTTTTAAGACGAGACGATTTAATATGCCATTTCAGTTGAAAATGCTTGGAAAGAGTATGTCAGGAAAGGAAATTCTGCAAAAAAGTACATGAGCTGATCGTGATTTCTTATGGGACACGCATCCTAAGTCCTCCGATCTCATCCAAGTGTGATTTCCTATGTTGAACAACAACTACTTGGAAAGAGTATATCAGGAAAGGAAATTCTGCAAAAATTTCCATGAACTAATCGTGATTTCTTATGGCATACGCATCCTAAGTCCTCCAATCTCATCCAGGTGTGATTTCCTATGTTGAACAACAACTACTTCTGAATCAAATAGATAGGTTGAAAAGCTTGCCTAATCCAATACAAAATGTTCTAACTCTGGCCGTCGTCGTCCGTGTTGATATTTTTCTCGTATAGTTAGGAAGCATCAAATTAAACCATTTTTCAAATTTCATTTTGACACTTGGAAGAACATTGTCCGCATACGATTCAATGTTGGCGAACACGTGTGAGACGCAAGACCAACAATAGATGCTGTCTATTTCTTTTTTGCGAACATAAGCCTTTCCTGTTATCCCTGTATTATGCATGAGAAGTTGGAGAATTTGTCTGGTCAAACACGAAGTGCTCAAGGTGTGTTTAACATACCTGAGATTTATTGCGGGACATGGGAGCTACACGATATTGCATTAGTCCCGTGTTCAAAACTTGGCCTCACTATATCTCCATATAAAATGATGCAGGTCATCACGGAGGCAGAAACATTAGGTTGTTCCTTTACACAGCAGGACAAGCTTATCTAGGTCCACTTAAGCAAGACTCAGCCTTCTCATATCATCGTTAACCAACAAAACCTTATTCATAATCATTTTACGACTGTCGTAGTATTTAAATCCTACCTTCTTGCGAGAATATTATGTAAATAATGGATAATTAAAGGCAACAATAAACACCGAAGAACTAAGGTAAAAATTAACTTTTATTACTTCTCCAGAAGCATATAAACGAATACTCTCCAACAATGTGCTCCCTTTTCCTTTATCTATGTTCCAGGAGCAAAGCTCAAATAAGTAATTTATAGGTACCTCTGACTTTACAATTCATAATCCTAATTGAATTCAATTAGCTAGATCAACCTTATCCTTATCATATCACATCATACTAGCCATATGACATATCCATCCAAATATAACTCTATCTGATAGGATTTAGGTACACCCAACTAACAAGATAAGAGATTACATCTATTTAGGAATGATACAATCATATCTGCGAAGATCTCCACTATTTTCATATGATCCTCCCACGTGATATTTATCTTTTAGAGCTAATTTCTATCCTCTGTTTATGATTCCCTCAAATGCTCCTTAGTCATTGACACATCTCTAACGTACCATTTTCTCTCTTCAGCTCCTTTTTATTGATCCTTCGCGTCAATAGAATTCATTTGCTCCTCACCCACCTTCCGTTTTGGGCAGTCACGAACAAAATGCGACCTTTCACAAACAAAACAAGCAATATCCCGTTTTGTTTGTTTCTTAGACTTGTATTAAGAAGATTCATAACTTCTCCTTGCTTTTCTCCGAGTCATTCCGTGTCCTATTTTTCTTCTTGCCCTTAAAGCTCTCACATGTGTCCATCATACGTGTGATCTAGCTAACCTTTAACCCAATGTCCATCTCAAGCTATCTTTTGGTCTCACATTCAAATCTTGCATTTCGTTAAAGATTTTCACCAATGTGAACCAAAGTATGCCAACCTATTGATAATGGCTGTTTTTCTTGTCTACTCATAAGTCTTTACATTGTTTCATCATCCCGAGTGTCAAACATTAGTCAAGGCTCACCAATATGTGCACGATTCTACCATTTGGACTTAAGGGTCAAACAATATGCCTCTACATAGGGTGTCACATGCAACCATGTCTTGGTTGCGTTTAAAATTAACACTTTCTATTTCTTTCTTAACTTTGTTGTATGTTAACACAAGAGATACATGGAATAAAATACGTTAGGGTTTTATGCTACATAGGGCTTATACTTGATCATGTTTGGGTCCTGTTCATAACTATTGCTTAGAACTTCTTTATTATAAATTAATACAGGTCAATACATGTATGGACATGTGGATGTGTTTTTATTATGTTGACCTAGATACCACTAAAAATATGCCACTAATCCCAAGCAATCATCCATGAAAATTGTAGCGCCCCCTTACCGTAGGGTATGCACCAGAACGCCCGTGAGTCGTTTCGATACATAACCCACGATGAGGGTGCACTACGAACGATCAATTCTATAATCCACATGACATCAAATATAGTAATACTGTAATATCAAAATCACTAGATTTTTAAAACTGAAAGATTTCCATTTCATAACCTCAAAACACAATTTACAAGCT
>JANPWT010000245.1:24598374-24609905 GCA_024678245.1 Erythroxylum densum | reverse complement strand
ATTTTCTCACCAATTTCTTTCTCATTTAAATTCATTTTAATATTTCTATTTTTCATCAAAAGTTCGGGGTCCAACAGCTCATTACTCCAACTTCATAAATTGGTATTGCTTATGCAAATCTGCAGCTAAGAACATTGAACATTTATACTTTCAATGTAAATTTAATAAATACAGTTGTAAACTTCACTTGGTTGAACCTCCCAACTCATGGTTTGATATCATCAATTAGAGTGTGAAGCTACAACTAAAGCATTAAGGTGACTTATGGATTTAAAAAGTAGTTTTCACTACCTTGTTGCAATTATTTAGGAAGAGAGGAATAACAAGACTTTTGGAAACTCCATATCCACCAAGGAGGCTATTTTCAAAATATTATTCAGCAAGATAAGAAATCATATTATTGCTCTAAGAAATGATATTCACATCAACACAGAGAGCTAGATAGCATGGAGAATTGCATAGTCTTTTGCCTCTTATCAATCTTATCTAATTTATGACGTTTGTGATTATTTTGTTTTGTAACAACTACTTTGATCAAACATATTGTACGTTAATTATTTTTAATTAAATTTCTATTTTTAAAAAACGTTTTCTTCCCTTAAATATATATGCCAAGTCAACATATTCTAATATTATCAATATAAAAGCAAATGGCTTTCTTCTTTTATGTACCATTAATGGTTACCTTATTTTCTACTCCACTTGGTTTAAGAATTGGCCTTTTTATACTAATTTTATTATTTTAGATCATATGAGGACTCTTAATGTTACCACTTGATATTTAACTACAAGGAAAACAAATCAATGTGTTTTAAGTACCTACACAAACTTAGGTTTTTGGGTGTTAGTTTTTAAAAAAATTAAACCTATATCATTTTAGATTTATTTAACAACATTGTTTCATATACTAGTTTCTTTTTATATGTCCATAATCACCATAAAATGATATCTTATATGAAATGAATATTAAAAATTATAATAACGTTATTGAAACATATAAGAATTATGAAATATATTCATTTCTAAGTCTTAATGGGTGAATTAAGTGACATAATGCTCTCTTTTGGTTATATGAGATTATGATCTCACCTCATATGACTTTAAGGCCTAGTGTATGAATGCTTGTATGATGAATTTGGCATAGTCTCATCATATAAATGCTTACCTCTTTTAAAGTTTATATTTGAATTTGATTGTGCAGTTTTGTAAGTGAAACTAATTGCATGCCTATCTTCAATATCTTTTTAGCTATAAGCATGCTATCAAAAATTTCATTATCCTTAATGAACCTAGATATGCACTTTTTAAGGTCATTGATCTCCCTCTTCATATCCCATTTTTATTAGCAATAACCACACTCTTATAATACACCATGTCATCTAAATAGCATTTCATTTTCTCATTTTCAATTATGAATGCATCTAACGAATTTAAAGTCTCTTTATATTTAGAAGATAATTTCTTCATTTTCAAGATCATGATGTTTAGGCATTGAACTAACTTATCATATGAAAACTCAATATTACAATAATCATCACAAAAATTTAAGAGGGAACCTCACCACTATTAGCTGTAAAAACATATATTTGGACTCTTCAATCCTTGAACCAATAGTTTCATCCCATATGGCCTTAAATGCTTTCTTTTTCTTCTTTGTCTCTCTTCTTCTTTAAGAACTTAAATTTCTTTGTTATAAGCTTTATATCATCCTATCACTATCACTTATGGAGGTCTCCTTATCATGAAATTTTGTCATCTTTAGAGACTTTAAAAATCATACCTCTTCCTTTTGAAGCCACTTCCTCTTCATGTGATTCATTCATTCACATGTCAAATTTTCTATTAATTGTAAAATGGTACTTAAGATATGTCCTTGATGTATGACTATGTAATGATTAAACATATAATTAATTAAAATGGTTAAAAAAAGGTTGCATGAAAAATTATAATGGTTTATTACATATAAAATAACTTTATCCTTTCATGTTTTTGGTTCTTAACTTAAATTTCCTTAAAACTCTCTTAAATTGTATTTAGTGCAGACTTTGCTTATTTTTACCCTTTGGTCACTTTTCCTTTTAAACTTGATCATTGAACTTTTTTTAATCTTTAATAAATTAACTTACTAATATCACTAAATATAAAATGATAATAATAACATATTTTGTTATTTGCAATAAAAAATCTTAAGTTAAATCCTTCTTTGATCCAACAAGATATATTGCCTAATATTAGAACATGTAAAAGAAATCTTAAAGGTAGCCTTGTTAATTTTTAACTTGGGTAAATTAGTTTTCTTTGATATAAGTAACATTAAATCTTAAAATTAAATAGAGCAATCAGGTATCTAATAAGTTGGGTGATATATTCTCACCCATAGTTTTATCATCCATTTGGTATGATCTACTTAAAACCTACCTATTAAGGAAAAATAGTCATATTTAAAACATGTATAGATCATAACTAGACATAAAGATATGGATAATATAAAATTTAATCACTCATAATTTTGTTCACTACATAATAAACATTAATTTGCATAATAATTTTTTATACATCATTGATATGATAGCTACTGCTATATTTCTAGTAGGTCTTAAACAAAATGATGGTTTATGATATATTTTGATATAAAACTATGGTCATCACTCTACCTTAATAAGGAAAGATATAGAAAAATATAAGAGAAAAGAAACTATAAGAACTAAGAATGAAGGTTTAAAGGTCGATTATAGAATAGGTAAGGTGTTAGAAACTCCACCATACCTATTTAAACAATTTGGTTTAAAAATTTGTGAAGTTCAAATTAAAATGAATTTAGGTGTGAGTTTAAGAAAAATGTTGAATTAGAGAACATATCGTTAAACAACTAGGAGTTTATAATTTTGCAAAGGGCTTAGAAATAAGAATGAAATGCCTATAATAGATTGTATGTGTTTCAATAAAAATGAAATGCCTATAAGTTGGGTCTTAGAGCTTTGAAAAAACTTACAGTTGGGTATTAAGGTTTGAAATTAAATGAAAGTTCCTAGAATAGATCTTTAGGCTTTAAAATAAAATAACATGCACAGAACTAGCTCTTTTAAAATTAAAATGAAATGCCTATTATTGGAACTTAAGGCTTAAAATCAAGATGAAATACTTAAGGTTGTGTCTTAGGGCTTAAAATCAAAATGAAATACCTAGAGTTGTTTCTTAGGATTTAAAAAGTAAGAAAAAAAAATCTTAAAATGAGTCTTGGAATTAAGATGAAATGCCTATATTTGAGTGTTAGAGCTTAAAATTAAGATAAAATATTTAGATGCTTGGAAAGGATCTTAGGACTTAAAATTAATATAAAATGCCTAGAGTTAGATTTTATGGTTTTAAATTAAGCTAAAATGTCTATAGTGAATTATAGGATTTAGAATTAAGATGGAAATGCTTGGAGTGAATCTTAAGGATGGAAATTAAGATAAAAACTCCTAGAGTTGAGTTAAAATTAAGATGAAACACCCATATTTAGGTCCTAGGCTTTGAAAAGTAAGAAAAAAGGCTTATAACTAAGTCTTATGGCTTACGTCAATTTGCTCTTTCAAAATTTTTTAAAAAAATTCATAATTCTTGTTTCATTTAATTAAACAAAAATATCATATTGTTTTTGATAAGGAAATATAACAATTTCTTTCATTCTATCATTTTTACTAATAATTTAAGATTATTGTAATTTGTTTGAAACATTTATAATTTCGATAAGTAAATTGAAATAATGTAAGCTGTATAGAAGACTAGAGAATCAGTTATAAATCACACAAGGAATATATAGAAGACACAAAAATAATGTAAAGGAAAAGCTAATATAATTAGAGAGAATGTGTTGCAAATCACATAAGGAATACATGCAAGCAACAAAAGTTAGTAAATAAAAACCTCATAGTTAAATAGAGAAAGAGTTACCATTTTTAAAACTGATAATGGGAACTACTAGTTCGACGATGCTTTTTTGTTGTTTGAGAATAAACACTGACAAGAAGCATGTTTCACTAGTTGTGATAAGAAGCAAGTATTTGTGAGTGTTGGAATCAACTGTGATTGAATCACAAAGTACCAGAAAATAACATTTTACAATTTTCAGTTGGATACTGATAATTGAATAACTTGAATAATTAAAATCCAATAATAAAATATAAAATCGTATCTTTTTCAAATTTTCCATTGAAACCTTTTCGATGTGTCAATCATAATCTGTTGACTTGTCCAGTTCTTAACAGTATCCACAGAGTAGTTTCTCTACTCTTGAGAGGAATTAAGCAGGTTTTATAGAAAAAAAACATTAGTTTTTTTAAATTTCTATTAAAATTAGATACCTTAATTATAATTAAAGTGAAACTCTAATTATAATTAATTTAATTTTAGTAAAATCGAATATCTCATATTTGATCCTAAAGTTTCTCAAACTTTATAATCAAGTGTAACTTAATTGAAACTGATTTTTCTCTCACAAACTGCTCTATATCTGTGACCTATTAGGTTCCTAATATATTAGAAATGATTATAAATTATGATTCTAATTATATAAATTAAAACTCCTTTTAATTTATCTTTAATTCTCTAATTAATCATAGATCAAGATTGATGTCTAGCTAGAGAATTCTATAAATCACTACTAATCAAGAGTAGTACAACATTCTCTCTAATTAGTTTAGAGTGATAAATCCTTTATTGACTTAAACTATCTCTATATGGTTCATACTACATCTACCAATTGAATTATCCTAGGATAGTTCATAAGTAACATCAAAACATGTTAATTCTAATATTAGAAACCTTGGTAATCTCAAGTACAAAGATTAATTATACATCCATCATTATTGAGGAAATCTATAGACACATAAGTAATATTCAATTTGGGATCCTCATAGTCTGGTTAGTTCAGTGACATATTCTGTAATAAGCACCCACACATTAGTTTAAGTATATCTATACTTTAATTTACGATATCAATTAACATTCCCTCTCTTCTCAATTAAGATTCCCTCTCTTCTTTATTTGTCAATTAGTATTTATTTATACGTATAAAAAGGAAAATAGGGAGGCCAGAAACATATAATAACTGCTAGTTTTACAAGTTCATTAATATCCTATCTTGATGAAACTACAACTAGGAACATTTAGGAATAATACATCAATGTAAATTAAATATCATAATTATGATGTTATCATAATTTCAAATACACACTAATTATTCTAGGGATTTCACCTTTAGAATTAAAACATCAAATGAAATTAACATAATACATAAAGATAAAGAAAGCTCTCATGGATCATCCACATTTCAAGCTTACGGTCGCAAGATAGTGAACTAATCAAAACAACTTTTTTAGTCACAATCTACAACATATGGCATGAGAGGAATTAAAGAATATATCGTAACGAGCAAACTAGCCCATACCAACTTGTTGATTTTATTTTCAATGAGACGTGAAGCCTTATTATCGAGAAAGATGTAACCTAACACTTGTCAGAGAGTATGAAATCACATTGGTTTTTATAACTTAGATGGTTACATATTCTACTTTCTAGCTTATGCTTTGCCATTGTAAAGGATTCTTTTGATTTGCATAAAGGAAATTTCATTGTAATGTTGTAAATAGTTTCATTATAGTTAATGAATTACCTTTTATTATAAAAAAATTAAATAATAATGTCATACATCAAATTGCAACCAATCGATTGGTTGCAAGGGCATAAACTAATAATCTCCTATTTGCACTAAAGCCAATCACCTACTTATCTAATACCATATCCATTCATATGTCAATTATGCCTCTTATAAGAAAATGGATTAGTGAGAGGATCTGAAAGATTCTCTTCATTGAGAACTCACACCAAGTTTATATCTTTCCACTCCATTATCTCCCTGATCAAGTGAAACTTTATGAGTACCACTCCAATTTCCGTGATGAGCTTCTTGATCCAAACCACTTTTTTGGCCACCTTTGACACTAAAATGTACTCTGCTTAGGTTGTAGAATCTGCAATGGTTGGATGTTTAGAACTCTTCCAACTTATCATGCCACCAGTTAGAGTGAAGAATTTATGATCTACTATCATCTACATCTAACTAAAAAATAGCATATGAATATCTTTAAACTCTTAGTTCAACTCCTTCATAGATCAAGAAAACATCTTTAGTTCTTCTTAAGTACATTAAGATGCTTTTTATAGCTGTCTAGTGACACTCACCTAGATGGGCTTGAAATCTTATAACATACCACTCTCATAGAGCATATGCCTGACATACTAGAGGATATATAAGAACATACCTTATGGGAATGGCACATTAGGACAATCGAATTAACACATTTTAAGGCATCACATATATCATAAGCAAACCAATATTCATTTTGGCCCTTTTCATTTACAAACATATCTAGTCGTAAATGTCATTACATTTTAAAATTCACATGTACATTTTACAACAGTTGAGAAATGCTATTCTTGATGCATAACGACTATAGACATCTGTAGGTGCAACTAATCCTAATCACTAACTAATGTCCAAATACAGTAGCTATACTCCAACTAGACTAGCTAGATCTTTTTTGAACTTGAAAATCAACGTTGCAATTTTAATGAATTTGCAAACATAGTGAGCAAACCATCATCAATGTGCTCACTCTAGTCAGAACACAAAGTCAAGGTTATAACCAATTTCAAGAAGTTTAACACATCATTCAGTATCAAATGCCACATCACATTTTGTCATATTTCATTAAGTATAAGTACAACATGTATATAAACATTTCGTAACACTATTCCAGAACAATCCACTAATTCATCTCAATCATTCATATGATACATGTAAAGTTATATATATGCAAATGCACACGTGAATCCATTTTTATTTTACTTTGTTGTGACCGAGCATCTATTTACTGTCCTGTATCCATTATGGATACTGGGCTCATTATTAACTAAGTCTGTGGCTATTTTTGCACAATTCCTGAGCTTAAAGCTCTTTTTCATGCTAGTCACTCCGATCACAACTCCTTTATATGATCATGCATATAAATGTAATGGAATGCATCAATTCATATAATATGCTAGAAATACTTTTCATTTAATGTGTTCATGTCATTTATCATATTCTTCAGACCTGAGTCCAATATTCAACACTTAGTTGAGTACACGTTCCATATTACACATACAATTTGAAAATACTTCTATATATAGTCCCAAATATCAAACTTTTCTGACCAACAATGTCTAGAATCATAGCAATCATATAAGTAATTATTCAATAGCTGAATGTTAACCAAATACAATTCAATCAGAGTGAGAAACATCTAGGTTAACTTACAGTAACTCTAGATAAGTTATTTCCTTGATGATCTGGCAATGTCTGGATGTTGGTGATCACCATGCGTGTTTAACATCATGCATACACATATATTTCACAAATCACTAACTTGGTTAATCATATGATTATTCAATCATTCACATTTATTTATGCCACGTTTCAATACATGCTCAATTGACTTTCTAGGTATGTATTCATATACAAAGATCTTGAACATTCAATATTATAGCTTGTATATTACCACTTTACATTTAGGTTTACACCTTGAGTAAGTTTGATTACTCTAAAATTCATTAACCATACATTTATTCAATTCTCATTTATACTTTCCTCATGTTCATCAATGCTCATTCATTCATGCCTAATACACATTACTCATATCCTTAAGATCATGTTTGAATTCATAAGAACATCTTTACTCCTTTGACAACTCTTAATGTCTAGATTTTGATACATTGATATCAAAACAATCCATTCCTTAGGTTATGAAATCAATTAACAATCTAAACTTATCAAGCTTTTAACCAATTAATCAAGCAACAATCAAAGTTCATTTCAAGTCCCAATCAATTCCAAATGCACTAAATTAAAGTGACTTATCCTCATGTGGTTCAACAATTACATAAAATAGAAAATTTTCATTTCAAAGCATTGACCATGATTATGGGGGACCCCACGATCGTGGGATGAGTGCCCCAATGTGCACTATCCAATTTCCCTCAATTCTCCACAAATTTCATATACTTAGGATCATCATTAACACTTCAAAATTTTCAGAATTTATACTCTCAAAAACTACTTCAATTCATGTTAAAATAGCTTCCATCTTGGTTACATAAATCTCATAAAACTTTACTCATTTGTTTCTTCACCATTCATTTTATAACATCATACATGTAGTCCTAACTTTTCCAAATTCAAGAACACTTCAATAACACCTATCTTTAGCATGAATTTACCTTCATTTATACTTCAAACCTCAACCTAATTCATCCATATAGTAATCTACAACCTACTATTTTTCATGCATTAAAAGCAAAACAGAAACTACCATTCATGCATCATTTTTCCAGCACTCATTTAACACCAATATCACGATCAATCCATCCTCAATTCAATCATCATTAAATTCTATTAACACATATCACAAAAGATTAGTATTTTACTTACTTGATTAACTCAATTGCCTCTTCAATTATCAAACTAACCTAGCCTTCCATGCATGTAAGACCATCTCAAGTACAAGGTGATAATGGACAGAACTTAGGCAAAAGTTGAAAGCTATGAGGAAGAAGCGAGTTCTCGGTGGTGAGAGGGAGGAGAAGAAGAAAGAAGACATCAAATGTATACATGAAACAATCTTGTGCAATAGTTCAATTCATTAGATGCAAGGTGTCATTTCTCTACAATGACACTTGTCGCATGTGCAAGTAAGCCATTTTTCCTCTTTATACATTGCCAAAAGCCACTCAACTGTTCTGCCATTTGTCACTCAATTCTACTGCCATGTGTCACTTATTCCATAGGCCTAGTCATCCTAAATTTTCATGTGTCAACTTATCTTGCCACTTGACATTTTTCCTAAGCTAAATATACATATTAACTCATCAATCTCTCAATTGTAACAATTAATTCCAAATTACTGATTTTAATCCATTAATTCTTGTTATTGGTAAACCAAAGTACAAGACATTGGTAATGCACATTCATTTTAGTTTCGTACCATAAAATATGTCAATTGAGTGCAATTTGTCTAAATCACAATTCATGTGTTGTTATTGGCAAACCAAAGTACAAGACATTGGAAATGCACATTAATGTCACGATCATTTTAGTTTCATACCCCGGAATATGTCAATTGAGTACAATTTTTCTAAATCACAATTCATGTGTGTATTTTATTATCATGCATATGACTGAAATCATAAAATTATGTTGAAAAAAACCAAATTCATTATATATAATACAACTCATGAGACTCATTAATCTAACACTTTAATCCCTTAACAATTCAAGAGATGGGATATTACAAATCAATTAGTTATTCTCAAAACATAATAGACATTTAGTCTAGTACATAGCATCGCATATATGATTGATCTGATTGTCGAAGCATATAGAACAAAATCCAATTTTTTTTGTCTCTTGTTATGTCCTAGAACATGTACTCAGTGAGGGAGAAATCCTATACGACATGGGTAAGAATCCTCTCTTAGAATTCTCCATGATAAACCTCTTTAACACTTTGTCTATATATGTGGATTGGGATAACCCAAGCAACCTCTTTGACTTTACAAACTAGAGATTGGTATATCATTTCCAATCAGCAATATGTCATCCATAAATAGTACTAGGAAAACGATTACATTCCTACTATCCTTCTTATAGGCACATGGTTCATCCATTTTTTATATAAAATGACACTCTTTAATCACCTCATCAAAATGGGTGTTTCAACTTTGTGATGCTTGCTTAAGTCCATAAATAGAATTTTGCCACTTGTATACCTAATTAGGAAATATCTTAGATTAAAAACCCTCAGGTTGTGTCATATGAACTTCCTCTTGCAAATTTCCATTGATAAATACTATTTTGACATCCATTTGTCAAATTTCATAATCATTATATGTAACTATAACCAATAAGATCCTTATAGATTTTAGCATAACTATTGGAGGAACGGTTTCATTAAAATCAACTCCTTATTTTTTGTTTGCAACCTTTAGCTACTATCTTTGCTTTGTATGTATGTACGTTACCATCCATGTCAAATTTTCTCTTTAAAATACACTTGCATCCAATAAATACAATACCATCAAGTGCATCCACGAAAGTCCATACTTGGTTAGTGTACATGGATTACATTTAAAATCTCATGGCTTCATTCCATTTTAAAGATCAATGTTAGACATTACTTCTTTAAACGTAGTATGCTCATAATGTATAAGCGATACATTATCCTTCCCCTTTTCAATATGTAGATCCAATTTAGTGGGGGATGATGTATCCCGGTAGTGTGTTGTGGACTATATGTCTCTAGAACCACTAGTTGTGTATCATCTGTATCAACTTGAGGTTCTAGTTCGATCTGGATGTGAATTTGTGACTCTTGAACTTTTTAAAGTTCTACGTCACTCCCACTACTTTCTTTAAGAATAAATTTTCTTTTTAAGAATGTAGTATGTCATGAGATAAGCATAATTTGCTTAAGACAATGATAAGATTGATATCTAATACTCTATTTCAAATACCTTAAAATTTTGAATTTATCTGATCTAGCTTAAAGTTTATCAAATATTGCACGCTTCACATAAGCATCACATTCTCAAATCTTTAAGTGTGACAACCTTGGTCTTCTACCAATCTTTATCTCATATGGTGTCTTGTCAACCAATTTGGATGGAACTCTATTTAGAAGGCCACACTACAAGAAAAGTAAGAATTATCGATGGAAAATTATCGACAGAAAATATACCGTTGCAAATTACTGACAAAAAATCCATTTCTGTAGATAATATTGACGGGAAAATTTTCGTTTGGCGATGGTACTAATATCCATCACTAAATATGGAGGTAAATCATCCCGGTAAATTTTGCAATGGACTTTACCGATGGTATAAGATATAAGATTCCCGTCGGTAAAGGATTGAGAGATGGTATAAGATATCCATCGGTAAAAAGGCAGGAATTATTAGCAGAATAAATTTTTTTTGAGTTTACCTACAGAAATTTCCGTAGGTAAAATCTTTTTAAATTTAAAATCACTCGACATCTCCCCCTACCTGCGTCTCTTCATTGGCTTTCTTCTCTACAGTTTCTCTATTGTGGAATCCTTTTTTGCTCGTCAGCATTGTCTTCTTTGGCCATTGTCATCGTGTCCTTTGGTGGAGGTATTTTTGCAACTACTGTCATATGTTTTTTCGTATATTGGATGAAAGTTAATTTGGGTATTTAATTACTTTCGTTTATTTGTATATTTTGTTATTGGAAAACAACTTTGAGTTATAAATGTTAGTGATAGAAGAGACAAGACGTGATTTTAGTCGTAATGTTATGATAAATTTCTGATGCATGTAAGGTATTTGATGAAATGTCTGTTCTTTAAAAAATGGTTTCAGTTCTTTTTTAGTATGAATTTCATAATTTCAATTCTTTTACTTGAAATATGATATAACTTACATTGATATTT
>JANPWT010000245.1:24562994-24577046 GCA_024678245.1 Erythroxylum densum | reverse complement strand
ACTAATCAGACCCAAATATTCTCAGATTTCCAATAAATCACAATCTAACATAATTATCTCGAAAATTCACAAACCAAATCAGGTTCACAATTAAATGCCGAAAAATGCCATGAATGCATGTACCTAAATATGCATGTGTAAAATGATTTTATTCCTCTAAAATTAGAGGCCAGAAAAATGCTCAATCAGTAATTATGCAGTAAAAAGTCCTAACCCGTCCCAAATTACCAAAATAACCTTCCCATCGGTGATGGGATGTTACAAAACTGGACCTCTTTTTGTAAATATGTAATATGAAAAGTATCTTCTTAAGAGAATCGTTCTTTAATATCCTCCAAGATATCACTAGCTTTTTTAATGGAAAATGACATCATTAACATTGTTTCAGAGACAAAACTAGCCAACCATGACCAATGTTGCACCTTTCCCAGTGTGGTTTAGATTATTTAGACATCTCGCAATAAGGCTGTTATTGAACATAAGGAGACGTCTGTTCATGGACAAATTACTCAAGTTCACTTTCTTTGGGCTGACTTATTAGAAAGCTTTCTCTTCTCTTGTCACTATTTCTTCCCTCCCAAGTTTTAGAATGGTTTTATGGCTCCCACCTCAGACTCACTGGTGGAAATTTAATACTGATGGTAGTTCTCAGGGAAATCTGGGTAAAGCTGATATTGGGGGCTTAATTCGAGACTATGTCGGTAGTTGGATTACTGGGTTTTCTTTTCTATTGTTATCACCTCTAATATGAATATTGAGTTATGGGCTCTCCACTCTGGCATTGAATTGGTTATTTGCCTCGATTATGCATATTTAGAGATCGAGTCTGATTCGTTGGAAGCCCTCAGGATTGTTGCTCACCGTCAAGCCTTGATTGATTTTCATCCTCATGCTCATATTATTCGTGATATCTTATCCTTGCTTGATTGTGGTATTAATTATAGATTTTCTCATGCCTTTCGTGAAGGAAATCAATGCACAAACTTTCTTGCTCAAGTGGGGCTTTGGATTTGGCACAGACCCCCTTTGAGTATTGTTTGCCTATTACAGGCAGATGCCTATGGAGTGGCTTTTTGTCGAGACTAATCCTCTTTAGTCTTTTCTGATGTACCAAAAAAAAAAAGAATATGTCCTTAAGTGGGTGTTGTGATCGATCCATCGATTAAATATAGTTTGTTTTTTGATAATAACGCCATCCTCATAACTCTAGCTTAAGGATGATTATTTGTTCCAACAAGAATTTGAGATACCAAAATAGATTAAGGCTCTTCATTTGGGTGTAAATAGTAGGTGTTATTGAATATATAAAACTAATTAAATTGGCCTCACACAATAACTTAAGCTATTGTGGTGAAACGGTCACTTAACATAGTATCAGAGCCTTTGTGACCAAGTGATTGTGAGTTCAAATCCTACTATCTACCTATTATTCAGCACAAGGTAGAGTGAGCCTGTGTAAGTTTCAAGCCCAAAGAGCTTTCACTTGAGAGGGTGTGATAGTGAATATATAAAATCAATTAAGTTGGCTTCACACAACAGCTCTATTGTGGTGAAACGGTCACTTAACATAGTATTAGAGCCTTTGTGATTAAGTGGTCGTGAGTTCAAATCCTACTACCTACCTATTATTCAGCACAAGGTAGAGTAAGCTTGTACAAATATCAAGCCCAATGAGCTTTCACTTGAGAGGGTGTGTTAGTGAATATATAAAATCAATTAAATTAGCCTCACACAACAACTTAAGCTATTGTGGTGAAATGATCACTTAACTTGGTATCAGAGCCTTTGTGATCAAGTGGTTGTGAGTTCAAATCCTACCACCCACCTATTATTCAACACAAGGTAGAGTGAACCTGTGTAAGTTTCAAGCCCAAAGGGCTTTCACTTGAGGGAGTGTGATAGTGAATATATAAATCCATTTAAGTTAGACAAATGTGACTTAAAGAAGGCAACATCTAATTGAGTTGTATTAGCAAAGTGTAGTAGTGGCATGCACTTGAAGAGTCGAGAAGAACTTATTTCTTAAGCAGCGAAGGTTTCATTTTTAGGATTCTAGTTTTTTTGTTTTTAAGAACAAGCATGGTGTTTAGCATCAGGAGTAAAGTAATTCAAGGGCCAAAACTAGAGTTATTTGAATACAAGATTAAAGTGATCTAAGGCCAAGAATAAATGGTGTTTAGCAACTAGGATAGTGTATCCTAAGTTTGAATTAGGATTGTTTGGCTATTAAATTATTGTAATCCAAAATCTGAATAAGGGGTCTATGGCTATTAGAATAATGTATTCTAAACTTGGGTTTGGTTTTGTTTGATTCTTGGAGTAAAAGTAATCTAATTATGGAATAGCCAATATTCAATTAATAATTTAAAAGAGTTTTAAATTCAAAAATTCAATTCAAAATTAAATTAATCATTTTTCATAATTTGATTGAAACAAATAATAAAACAATGCAAACAAATCAAATAATAATGAGCTACCAATTAATTTTAGAGTTTTGATCAATATTTCATACTTAGGGCTTATTATTTCATTATTTTGTTTCCTGAACTATTATTGATTCAATTATGTATTTGATCCTAGATTTTCTAAGGCGTTGATTACTCTCACTCAAGACCTAATCAATTAAACCCAATTGAATTAAAAATTCTAGATTTGCCATCTCTCAATTTACAAACTCATCTCTAACTTATTCAATTAGATCTGAAGTTATATAATAGATAATTAAGTTCTCAAACAAGTTCTCTCTTCAATTGATTATTAATTTAATAATTATGGTACTATTAAACTGTTAACTCTAGTTGCACAAACTAATCCAGTTACTTTTGACCCATTCTCTCAATTTATTGTCAAGTATAAGCATGCACAATTATTACAAATACCAAAATATGTATTGAAGTCAACAATAATCTAAGTCTCAAAATAATTCTAGAATAAATCTTAATATAAAATTTAGAACTTCATGAACATATTTAACGTCTTCGAATGAAATTTACACAGAAAATAATGAAATAATTGAAGAAAAAAAAACTCTATTGGAGACTTGATCAAGAAAGTTGGAATTCATGGATTATCTCCTTGATCTCCCTTGTTTGATCCACTTTTTGGTGTTGGCTGTTGCATTTTTTTTATGCTTTTCACGTCCTTAATAGTTATTGAGGCTTCTAGGATTCTTTCTAGGGTTTCCCTACTTAACTTGGTTCTAAAAAGAGCCCTAAAATGTCAAAAGACCAAAACAAAACTTGAGTTCTGTAAAAGCTGAAATTCATTAGAATTGTTGTCTAGAAGATACACAACCATGTACTAGATCGAGTATAACTCAAATTATCCATAATAGGCAGTTCTGCATGGGATGAGAGGCTTAAACAATCATGCATCCCTTATTTGCTTCAAATCTTCCTTATTCTTCAATTATCTAATTTCCAACACTCACAAACAAATCTAATACCTTATGAAACATAAAATTAAGATTAAAATCATCTTTTAAACCACATAAACACTTAGAATATAAACAAACACTCAAATTAACACAATTCTAAGCCTATTTATACAATAATTATACCTAAAATATACTAAAACAACTAGGAAAACATAGTATAAACTATACCTATCATGAAGATCTTAAAATAGTCGAAGTTAATAATTTTTAAATGTGACGATTAGTTAAACAATGCATTATTCCATAAGTTTAGGACTAAATTGAAAAATAGAAGGTTATAAGATATTTAAAAGGTTGGATATAATCTTATAGACTCATTGAACAAAATTTTTATTTCAATGAACACTTATAGGAGAATGGTTCTTAAGATAAGTAGTTAAAGTAAGTTAAAATTTGAAAATTTTAAATCTCATGATAGTACATCTAAATGGAATCAGTGTCTTTATGGATACATTTTTTATATAGTTAAAAACTTGTGAGGTATTGAAAGATTCATTTTCACAATGAATTTAAAAAGTTTGTTATGGAGATGATTATGGATTTGTATGTTTACAAGAAGATTAGGAGTATAGTTATACTCTTTAGTGAGAGAATATAGAGACATAATGCTCATAAAGTATAATAATTTGTATTTTTAATTGTTGGAAATATGATAATCCAATAATAACTTTTATTTGTTATGAAAAGGTAACGACCTAATTCTAAAAATTAGATACATACAAATAGATAAGGAAATTGTTTACCTATATATATAGATTGGATTAGTAGTTGAAATATATGATACTCAAGTATTAATATATCCATTATTGTCTATATGAATTAATATTTAAGTTCAAGGTTACATGGACGTTAACTTTAGAAGTAAGTGCTAGTTAAGGTATATTTTACTTAAAGAAATATTATTTTGAGGTTGGGAAAGTTTCAATATAGCATCAATTACTAATTAAGTAGTAATACATTTTCATTTAGTATAAATGATCAAGAAATTCTTTGGCAAACTTGGTATAGTTCCTTCCATTGTTTAGACAGTAATGTACTATAGAATATGAGAACTATTGGGTATATAAAGGAGCTAAAGTCTCATCAAAGATCCAAGTATGTATTTAGATAGTTTCTCTTAGTTAGGATGACAATTTAGATGAAAGCTATAAGATTCAAGTAAGTGATCACTATAGAGAATCTTTTAGAATTCTCTTATTAAACCACTATTCCAATAGTAGCATAATCGTCATATGATGATATGGTATAAGATACTCAAACGATTAGCTTAGTGCAAGTGGAAGATTATTAGTTTATGCCTTATAACTAATTGGTTGGTTATTGTTTAGTGACATAATTATTTAAAGGCATTCTTTATCTTATATATATTTAGATACATATGATAAAATCTATAAGATAAATATATATCACAATGAAATTGTGATGAGATCATAATTATAAGATTCATATTATATTTATATATTATCTCTAAATTTTTTGTAGTCATTATTCTATTAAGATTAGATGTTAATAGAGCATAAAAAGATTAGCACACATTATATTTCTTCTTTATAAAGAAATTAATCAATCTCATAAACTAAAATATAGAGGTACTTAAAAAAACATTTAGGTGAATGTTAAATAACAAGTTCTCATTGTGATGATTGTATAAGTAATCTTTCGGCTTAAAATTTTCAAAATATCTCATATAGAGATTGTTATATGTTTATACTACTTATAGCTTATTATAGTTAATGGTAGCTCAATAAATAATGATTGGATATAGTATAAATTCTATAAAGGCAGTTGAGAGATGAATATAAAATTCATCACTTTAAAGTGATTAGAGAGAATGTTCTATCATTATCAATTAGTATAGATTTGGAGAATCTTTGTCTAAGATAGATGTTAATGGTGAAGAATTAACATGATTGGACTTAAATAGAGTAAATATTAATTTCATACTCAATGTTTAACCAGAGTATTATATGATGAAAAGATTGAATTATATGAAAAAATCATATACAAAAATGTTAGTCAAAATCACTTTGACATTCATAATATTTGGATGATCATAATGCATTGGTAGACACTAATCTTGATTTATAAATATAAATTATATAACTAGAAAATAAAGGTAATTTTAAAAGAATTAATTTATCTAATCTTGGATATAATTTAAGGTTATAATTTTGTATTTGTTGTCAATATATTTAGGAATTAATGGGTCAGACTCAAAGAACGGTTGATGAGAGCAAAATGTAATTTAATCAAGTTAGAGATAAATGTAAAATTTAATAAACTTTGAGATTAAATATACAATATTTAATAAATAAGAACCAATATAAGATATTGGATCTTAATTGGACTTAATTAACATTTACTTAGAATTAACTATAATTCTAGTTAAATTTTAATTAAAGTTAGAATTTTATTTCAATTAAATTGTTAAAAAGTTCAAATCATATTATAAATAAACTTAAACTTTAAAGGAGCTAGCATTTCTTACCTAACTCTCTTTACATCACTTATAGAGTTCTCTGAACATTTTCATGTGAATATCAATAAAGGTCGGATACATGTGCACTTATAGTGGTTGAGATGAACCAATTTCAAAAATAATTTGAGAAAAATGACAAAAAAAATCAAGTTAGATAATTTATATTTATATTTATTATGTTTGTGTATGAATCATATTATAAAATTTGAAGTGTTATTGATTTTTTAAAAGGTAAACTATAAAGTTTTGTATTTGTTCTATTGCATGTAAAATTTGATTTCTCAATATTTACTACTTAAAATTAGCATCATAGGATTAATGAAGTCAAAATCGATTTAATTGGACTTTTTTCCGTTGAAAGAACATTCCTCATTTAGACTTGGACCACTATATGAACTGAGAAAAGATGTTACTAAAATACACATGGAACAATTAAAGATAGACACAAACGCGTTAATCATTGCACTCCTTATCATCTACGAAGTGGGCCATTAATAGTGATTTGAAATTTTTTCAGTTGGACAAAAACAAGGAAATGTAATTTCAGTCATTCTGAGCAACTAATGATCTCATGTATTATCATGAACCAGAATAGTTTTCAACTTTGAAAGTGTTGTGAAAGTGTGAAATGTCCAACTTTCTGTAATGATATATCGGGTTTGAAGATCAGAATTCGATTGAGCCAAAAAATAGAAAAAGATCGTTAGAAGCTAGATTAAAGATCCAATAGTGTGTGGTATAAGTGTAAATTATCCAATGGAGAAACTTTAGACAATCATATATTATTAGGAGTATCCCAGCAGATGATTCGATCATGCCTTAATATGTATAAAGCTACTTAGCAGTTCGCATTTATTATTATCATCTCCAAGGATACTAGCCATAATAACTATGCCAGGTTGGAAAAATGCTTTGAACATATAAGGTATTTTCCAATTCGGAAGGCAATGCAATCGCAGCTGTGATGGATTGTTCTTATCTATTATGCTTATGCAGAGAACATGCAGCTTCTCATTGATAGTATGCAGTCTAACTTCAGCAATAATCGCCACTTTTTACCTTGCCCTGTTATTGAACAGCGACAATTTTTCATCAGAAGTTTCTACGTCTGACACAGCACCTTTCCACAATGGCTTCAAGGTCAATACAAAGTCATGAAAATCCTAAAAGCATAAACTTTTGCAGGCATAAAGATGTTCAATGCTCATTACTAATGGAAAGAAAGAAAAGTTAACTGAGTGACCCTACCCTACATATATTTTAATAACCAACTTTACCATCTTAAAAATGACGCTGCACTATAAGTTATTCACATCTACATTCCTGCAACCTATCCTCTCCTCTCCTCAAAATTCCACCCTAAAATCTTTAACCTGGTTATGGCAGGGGAGGAGTTTAAACTCATTATAGTGTTGCTTATATGCATAGTGGCAACAGGTGTCGAAATACCTTGTGCTGTTAATTGTCTTGCCGGCAGTAAAGGAAGGTTAGAACATGAAAATGTGGAAGCTGATTCAGGAGATCAATCTGGAGGTAACGGCGACTATGATTATTATTATAGAAGATATGGCGATGTTCCAAGCCCAGGTATTGGTCACTGAAGTGGGATTTGGCTTATAAAACACAGTCTCTGTGTCTTATGATTCTCAGTTTACTTCCTTCTGTCCTATACATATGTGTTTGTGTCTGTTAATAAAATTCAGCAATACTAGAACACAATATGTTTACTATTCCATGTAATTAAGCTATTCAACTCAGATACATATATAAATTCAAGTGGATTGAATACTATCTATCGAGCGTTTTGTTTCTTCTTTTTTAAAGTTATTGCTGTCATAGCTTGTGGTTTTGTGTGACAAATAAGTATTCTGTATTCCGTGCGTCATAGGCATAATCACAAATGTGGAACATCAAAACATGCATTGGCCCGATGCTCCTATTATGTCTCTGGGAATGGTCATGATACGATATGCCCCTTGCTTTATTTGCAATAATTTAAATTTTGAAACAGTAGAAGCCAGAGCAAAGATCTCACCCTCACCTAACTAATGGTTACTTCAGTTATTAGCAAAGTAATGAAAATTCATTCAACACTCTTGTTTTTCAATTATTTTGTTTTATGGATTATTTGAAACCAGTCTCTTTACTAGTTTAGGATAAGGCTGTATAATACTAAACCTTTCCAAATCTCCCGTGTAAGCAAAATTCCTACTGAATGTTGTTCTTATTACTTTGTAGAGTATTATGAGAAAGATTGGTAGTGGAAAAAAATATTGTAAAAAGAAGAACAGAGCATTTGTGGTTTAAATTCAACCAGTGGATGAATATGTGAGCTACCACTGTAAGTGACCCGATGAAACTTCTAGTCTGGCGTAGGAAAATGAAAGTGAGGCTTCATAGACATTTTTCATATGGTTGGTGGACAATTCATGGCCCCTAACCTCCCAAACTTTGAGAGCTAGTTACCAACATACCAAGCAAAACTTACTGATGTGTTAATTCTGATGCGTTATAGGTTCATGATTTTTTTTTTTTGGTTTAAGTACGAAATATCAGAAAATGGGCATCACACAGAATGTTAATTATATTTCAAGTCTTTTTTTATTTTTAAACTTTAAATCCAACTTGAAGTTGAACTTTACAATTTAACCTAATTCGAAATTCAAGTATATCAACTATATTTTGTTAAAGCGACATTGTTTTGCCTAGCAAAATAAAAATAATATTAAATTAAATTTAAAAAATATTAAGTTTGGCTCAAGCCTGGGATGGTTCCAATTCGGTCTGACCCAATGCCAAGCTCTGTTAGAAAGAAACATGTGAAAATATTAAATAAATAAAGTTACCTGGTCCTAATTGAGATTGTTATTTTGGGTTTTTTATTCTATTAATTGTATTATTACATCAATGTTAATGTGTCTTTCTTATATGTATATTATAAAATGTAAAGCTATCTCACCAATTATTGTAAGTGTGAAAATCTCACGTTTTCAATTAATTAACATCTTCAATAGGTTACAACAGACTTACACACTTAAAATTCTAAATATTTTCCGTATAGTCTCAGGTTGTAAAAATAAAAGGTAATATGTGCAATGAAATTTTTAATAATTCTTTTAGGATAATAATGATTACTCAGATAATATTTACTAAAAAATTGTAATGTTTGCTTTTTAAAAATGATTCAACTTGAGTTATAGATTTGAATGATTCAATATCAAGCAAATAGGATCAGATCAAGCTTCCACATTGGAAGAAGAAAGAGTAACAAAAATTAAATAAAGTAAGTTACATGCATAATTATATTACGTATTACGGAAAACAAATGAGAAAATTTGTGAGTTCTCAGTTGATCAGAATCGATTAAAGGAATTAGTTTCTATAAGTAGCAATTTAAATCCATGATACATATAATTCATTTCTAATACAATGTTTTTCTTAAAATAAAAGGAATTGTATTAATACTAGCAAAAGTTAGAAAACATCATTACATTTAGTCACTTAATTTGGCTACAAGAGCAGAAACCACAAAATAGAGTGAATCAACTTGGCTAAATGTCTATTGTTAGTTGTTGGCAATAAAAGTTGCTCTTATTCAATTTACTAGATTATCTGCTTGAGCCACCTTGAACTTCACTAGATGTCAATGAGTCACCTCCATGTGTTTTGAAAAGTAGAGAATTCGACTAGCATAACGATGTATATAATTAGTAATTATCTCTCATCGTGGACTGTTTGAGAGGGTTATTTAACCCTTTTGTATTCTACATGAGAGTGATCATTTAAGGAGAATACCCCTTCATTTTGGTTTTCCTTCGTTCTGATTTTCTTTTAGGATTAGAGGAACGCTCATGAAACCTTTTTGCTATCTTAACAATTTTGTCATTCTCTGGTTGTCTTAGCTTGTTGTTTTAACAATAGGTTACTTGTTGGATCATTATCTAGTAACTAGATTCATCATCTAACTCTTCTTCCACTGATAATGAATTTTAGGTAGAGGTTATATCTTCCTAGTTATTAGGTTCCTTTAACGGAGAGGTGTGTGTAGATTCTATATTGGGCTTCCCACCTTCAGTATTTGGAGCTATTGCTAAGTTACCCAAATTCTCATTAGCAACAAATTTTACACCCATAGTCTCATCCTTATCCATTGGAGAAGATTCAACCCCCAATAATTATTCCTACCATCCGGTTTGAAAAGGTTTTCATGTAGGAACTCATTTCTTGATTGAATTATGGGGCTTCCAAGGATATGTCACCTTAATTTTACATTTTTCAATCTCTCTTATTTCACCCAACTTGAGAATTGGTAAATAATAAGGTAGTCTAGCATTCCTTTTGACTTGTGCACATATTTTTACATACCCAATCTGCTTCATTCTGTATGTTTGAGCATCCATACAAAGAGGCTTACCTAAAGAGCTTGCTAAAAGCACAATGTTGCGAGTTTATAACTTAATGTATAATGTTGCTAGAAAGAAAGATAAATTTAGGATTAAAATAAATTAAAAAATTCATGTATTACAATTTTTAGGCAACTATATATATTAAAATGTTATATTACATGAAAGATTCATATCTATTAAATTATGCAAATAATTTATAGTATTTGATACAAGTTATGAGAAGCTTTAGGCTTGTATGACTTATCGTCAATGGATAGAAATCATGGAGCGATCTTAGATGATGTGGCAGATAAGATCACAATAGATAGACATCGTCTCTATCTCTAGCTGGCATCTAACCTTTAACTAAAAACTGTAGAATGAAGACTTAAATGTAGTATGCATATTTAAAGTCACTGTTAGAATGCAAAACTAAAAGCATAATGATAACATGAAGACAAAGGAAATTTTCGTTCCAAAGGTTCTTATTATTAAACATTAAATTATGTACAATGCTAAATTTAATTAAAATTTTATTAACTTAACTAAGATATGTTATCATTTTAAATTTGATAACTTATTTTATGATATAAATATTTATTTAAATGATAAAAAAGTTTGACTATATTTAAACTCTAATAAAAACTTGCTTTCTTTTTCTCTGTTACTCCAATCAATTTTACCCTGTCTTGTCTTTTGTTTGGAGGAGAATATAGGTAGAGGTGTTAAGTTAAACTAAAATTTTGACAAAGTTGCATGAAATCCCATTGTTGTTGAAATAGGACATCTAGTAATATTTAAATAGTAGGCTTGCTTTACTTGGATTTTAGCCACATATGCTAAAATAAGAGAAAAGGGAAAATAAAAACCTATTAAGCAATGCAAGAATAGCAAGTGCATGTTGTTAGCCCCTTCGTATATGAAGACACTTCACAGTTAGCTGGAAACAAGTCTCGGTTGGAAGGATAGCTAGATCACATGAATGATGGTAGCATGCAAGAGTTCCAAGGTAACTTGTACGAGTTAACTTGGTTAAGGCTAAATTCTTGATGGATTAAAGACTTATTGTATGCTCAAATGAACCATGGCTAATGAACTTGACATAGGTAAGCATTGGATCAGACCAATGTTCTATGACAGGCTTTAGGCTTGGATGACTTATTACCAATGGATAGAGATCATGGAGAGATCTAAGATGATGTAGCAAACAAGATCACAACAGATAGACATCAACTTTATCTCTAGCTAGGATCTAACCTTAAACTAAAAACTGCAAAATGAAGACAAGAATGTAGTTTGCATATTTAAAGTCACTGTCGAAACCTAAAACTAAAAGTATAATGATAACATGAAGTCAAAGCAAATTTTGTTCCAAAGGTTTTTATTATTAAACATTAAATTAAGTACAATGCTAATTTTAATTAAGATTTTGATGTCTTACCTAAGAAATGTTTTTAATTAAATTTTGATAACTTATTTTATTATATAAATATTTAGTAAAATAATAAAAAGTTTGACTATAACTTAAATTTTAATAAAAACTTTCTTTCCCTTTCTCTATCACTCCAACCAATTTTACCTTGTCTTGTCTTTTTCTTGGAGGAGAATATAAGCAGAGGTGTTAAGTTGAACTAAAATTTTGACAAATTCTCATGAAATCCCATTGTTGTTGAAACAACACATCCAGTAAAAGTTGAATAGTAGGCTTGGATTACTTGGATTTTACCCACATATGTTAAAATAAGAGAAACAGAAACATAAGAACCTATCAAGTAATGCAAGAATGGCAAGCGCATGTTGTTATCCCCTTAGCATATGAAGACACTTCCCAGTTAGTTATAAACAAGCCTTGGGTGGAAGGTTAACTAGATCACATGCATGATGGTGGCATGCACGAGTTCTAAGATAACTTAGTAAGTTAGATCAAGTATGACACAAGTTTTGGTATAGTTTTGGACCTTGTACGAGTTAACTTGGATAAGGCTAAATTCTTAATGGACTAAGGACTTAGTGTATGCTCAAAACAACCATGGCTAATTCAATTTATATAGGTAAGCATTGGATCAGACCAGTGTGCTATGACAGGCTTTAGGTTTGGATGACTTATCATCAACGGATAGAGATCAAGAGGAGATATTGGATGATATGGTAAATAAGATCACAACAGATAGACATCAGCTTTATCTCTAGCTATGATCTAACTTTTACTAAAAACTGCGGAATGAAGACTTAAATGTAGTATGCATATTTAAAGTCACTGTACAAATCCAAAACTAAAAACATAATGATAACATAAAGTCAAATGAAATTTTCGTTCTAAAGGTTCTTACTATTAAACATTAAATTATGCACAATGC
Source organism: Erythroxylum densum (assembly GCA_024678245.1). Classification (NCBI taxonomy): domain Eukaryota; kingdom Viridiplantae; phylum Streptophyta; class Magnoliopsida; order Malpighiales; family Erythroxylaceae; genus Erythroxylum; species Erythroxylum densum. The sequence goes on along the minus strand of JANPWT010000245.1, from coordinate 24,564,389 downwards.
TAAATTTAATTAAGATTTTGTTACCTTACCTAAGATATGTTCTCATTTAAATTTTGATAAGTTATTTTATGATATAAATATTTATTTAAATAATAAAAAGTTTGACTATAACTAAAATTTTAATAAAAACTTTCTTTCTCTTTCTCTTTCACTCCAATTAATTTTTCCTTGTCTTTTCTTTTGTTTGAAGGAGAATATAGGTAGAGGTGTTAAGTTGAACTAAAATTTTGATAAAGTTGCATAAAATACAGTTGTTGTTGAAGCAAGACATCCAGTAAATGTTGAACAGTAGGTTTGGTTTACTAGGATTTTACCCACATATGCTAAAATAAGAGAAACATAAACATAAAAGCCTATCAAGCAGTGCAAGAATGGCAAGTGCACATTGTTAGCCCCTTAGAATATGAAGACACTTCACAGTTAGTTGGAAATAAGCCTTAGGTGGAAGGTTACTTAGATCACATGTATGATGGTGGCAAGCAAGAGTTCCAAGGTAACTTAGTAAGTTGGATTAAGCATGATCCAAGTTTTGGACCTTGTACGACTTATCATGGCAAAGGCTAAATTCTCGATGAACTAAGGAATTAGTGTATGCTCAAATGAATCATGGCTAATAGACTTGACATAGGTAAGCATTGGATCGAACTAGTGTGCTATGACAAACTTTGGGCTTGGATGACTTATTATCAACGGATAGAGATCATAGAGAGATCTTGGATGAGGTGGCAAATAAGATCACAACAGATAGACAACATGAAGTCAAAGGAAATTTTCGTTCCAAAGGTTCTTATTGTTGGACCCCGTCACCGAGGCCCATCATTCGGACCTATAAAGCATAGCGGACCCAAAACCGACCATAGAAAGACCTCATAAATAGGGAAAATCTCCTATAGAAAATTTGGATTGGATAATTAATAAAATTGTTCCCTCCGTTCTAACGGTTCCAATGCCACTGAAATTACTTGATTTGGATTTGAAATGAAGAAGTTATGGTTAAAACACTATCTCAAAGAAAATAGTCAAAACTGGACACTACTGACTTCGGGTAAGAATTTGAAAATCTTAAGGGCTTAATTGACGATCAGTCTCTTCATAAATATTGTAGGTTTATGTCTCTAGTTTCATTTAAAACAAGAATCGCCTCGATCCGAGCCTTATAGCTCCAGATATTTAAAAATTAGTGAAGTATATTCAGACTTGAACAGCCGACCTCCACACTTTGTTTTAAACCACCTTTTTCAATTTAAAATAAAAACTGATAAATTAAGTGTAGAAAGATAGAAAATTTTCTTAGGAATCCATCGCTTCGAAAATCAGCTCAATCGGAGGTCTGTGCAAAAAGTTATGGCCAAAAGAAGGGAGAGGGGTCGGTCGGCCAAAACCGACCCCCAAACG
>JANPWT010000245.1:24537473-24552657 GCA_024678245.1 Erythroxylum densum | reverse complement strand
ATAAATTTGATTCTAAGATCAATTCAGGAATTTTTCTAGGATATTCAATTACTTCTAAAGCTTATAGAGTTTATAATTTGTTTCTAAATATGTTGAAGAGTCTATGCATGTAAAATTTTGATGATGATTCTCATCTAGATAGAAGAGACGATTCTGATGATAAAACTCTATCTGTTCCTTTAGTTAATAATCTAGATATGTCACCACCAAACGATCCACCTAATAAGGTAGAAGATATCTTTGAAAATTTTAGTCTAAGAAAAGACTAGAAGTATAAATCTTCTTACTAAGAAAAATTGATTACAGGAGAAACATCAGAAGGACTGAGAACTAGGTCTAAATTTAGAAGAGAGGTAAATGTAGTTTTTGTTTTTGAATTAGAACCTAAGAACATTGATGAAGCTCTTTAAGACAAAGCTTGGATTTTAGCCATGCAAAAGGAGTTAAATCAATTTACAAGGAATAAAGTTTGCTCTTTAATTCCTAAACCATCCAATAAATCTATCATAGGAACCAGAAGGTGATTCAAAAATAAACTAGACAAATTAGGAAAAGTAAACCATAACAAAGCTAGATTAGTAGTTCAAGGTTATAATCAATTAGAAGGAATAGACTATAATGAAACATATGCTCTTGTAGCAAGACTAGAAGCTATTAATATTTTTCTTGCATATGTTATTTGTCATGATATAAAACTATTTCAAATGGATGTGAAAAGTGTCTTTTTGATTGGTTTTATAGATGAAGAAGTTTATTTAAAACAATCCCCTGGTTTTGAAGACACTAATAAACCAGACTACGTCTATAAACTTCATAAAGCTTTGTATGGATTTAAACAAGCACCTCGTGCTTGGTATGATCATCTAAGTTCGTTTTTAATTAAAAATGACTTTATTATAGGTCAAGTAAATAAGAATTTGTTTAGAAAAAAATTAAAAATGATTTTATAGTTGTACAAATATATGTAGAAGATATCATTTTTGGTGCAACTTCTAAGAAACTATGTTTAAGTTTTGAAAATCTAGTGAAAGTGAATTTGAAATGAGTATGATGGGTGAATTAAAGTTCTTTCTTGGTTTGCAAATTAAACAAACTGAAGAAAACATTTTTATTCATCAACAAAAATATATCAAGGAACTTTTAGTCAAATATAAAATGGAGTCTGTTCAACCAACGTTAACTCCTATGCATCCTTCAATCCTCTTATCTAAGGATGAAGCTGGTAAGAAGATTGATCAAACTCTTTTTAGAGGAATTATTGGTTCTTTGCTTTACCTAACTGCAAGCAGACTTGATATACTATTTAGTGTTCGTTTGTGTGTAAGATTTCAAGCAGATCCTAGAGAATCTCATTATATTGCTGTCAAAAGAATATTCAGATACTTGGTAGGTTCTACTGATTTTTGCTTAATGTATGAGAAAGGTAAAGATTTTAGGTTAATTGGCTACTATGATGTTGATTATGTTGGAGATAGGATTGATAGAAAGAGTACAAGTGGAGGTTGTCACTTTCTTAGTCATAATCTAATTTCTTGGTCAAGCAAGAGGCAAAGTTTAATTGCTCTATCTACTACAGAAGCTTAATACATGTCAGCTGCAAGCTGTTGTTCACAGATGTTATAGATTAAGTTTCGATTAGAGGATTATTCTATCCAAGAAGATCATATTCCAATCTTCTGTGACAACACAAGTGCTATTAATCTCTCAAAGAATCCAATTCAACACTCAAGGGCAAAGCATATTGAAGTTAGACATCATTTTATAAGAGACTATGTATAGAGAAGGATCATCAATCCACAATTTGTTGAGATAAATCAATAATGGGCAGATATCTTCCCTAAACCCTTAAGTGAAGATAGATTCAAAGAAATCAGACGAAACCTAAATATGGTAATGTTAAATGACCATTCGTTTGACACTCCATGACCCAGACGATTCGTACAGAAGAAAATGAAAAGTTATAAGTTTTCAAGTAAAATAGTAACGGTAAGTTATGAACAGTAACTTTTCAAGAGTACGTATAAAAAGAAAATCTTCTCAAGATTCTAAAACACCTTACACTCTAGAATTTTCTTAAAAAACTTTGAAACCGACTTGTCTAATGCTCTCAACAAAGACGATTCAACACTCTATTCTAAACTTCAAATTCTTCTCATTTCATATCTTTATCTTTATATACTAACCTCGCTTTGTTAAGCGAAATACATTTGTGTGTTTAGTGTTTATTTGTTACAGATCAAAAATGTCGAAATCTCTTATGTATGCGAGACACGTAGATTTCACTTCTTTGAAGAAAAATCATATGCATAGCGAACCAAAAATTGAAGCAGTTGGCTGGAAAAATTTCTTCAACGCGAGACGGTATATTTGAATGAAATATATAAGTTCTGGAAGAATACAAAGGTGGTGGACAACACCTTGGTATTAGTGGTAGATGGGTTTCGATAGTAGTTACACAAGATTCTATCGAGAAGGCTATTGGGTGTCCAAGTATTAGAGCAAAACTGTTTAATAATACAAAATGGATTGCTCAAGGTCGTATAGATAAAACTAACATCAATCGACAACTATATGGATGCAGTAATCCAGGAGTCAAGAAGTCTTCAACCCTTGTTCTGAAGGCTAGGGTTCTTCATTCACTTCTTATCCATTGTATTCTACCAAAAGTAGGCTCAAAGGACAATGAATGATGAACATTGTTTGTTTCATCTACTTAATCACCAACCCATTAATCTTCCGTTCTTGATTATGAAGAACGTGATAAAGGCTAGGGAGGATTATTATGGCTCTTTAAAGAATCTGGAATCCTACTTGATAGAGGTAACAGAGTAAAGATGAATGTGAAGAGTGTTATTAATGCCTCTACTATTCATAAAATGGGAATCAAGATTGAAGTTGAAGCAGATATAGATTTTACTCCAAAAGCAAAGTTTGAGGGGGGCTTATAGTAAGACGAAACAAGAGTGAACATGTTCTGTTTGAAATACAAATAAAACCTTGATCGACAGGAAGAATATCCACAGAGGAAAAGGTTGAACAATTATCTGATGTGTCGATACAAGTTAAGACGATTCTACAGAGGGAGGAAAGCAAGGTTCAACAATCAACTCATCAAGTGTCTTTGAAGAGGAAGGTTGAGACGCCCCAATCAGAAAAACCCAAACATCTAAGAAGGCCACCAAGATTATTGACCTTACGACAACAATAATAGAAGAAATAGAAAGTTATGATTCTTGGTGGAGATTCTGAGAAGCAAGAGCAACAACAGTAGCCTACTAAATCAACTATCTCTATCCCACAAATTCAATCAGCAAAATCATATTGAGAGACAGAGATAAAAAGGAAGTTAGTATTTAAGAGGAAGAAGCCTCAACAAAAAATCTCTTCCAAACCAACAGAAGAACAAAAGAAGATGAAGCTTAGTCAGAAAAAGGTTTATTCATCTTATGTTCCACAAAAGCCACAGATAGTTGAACACCAGCTAGTACTTTACAACCCTCCTCAACCAATAAAGAAAAAGGATTTAAAAATGAAGGTTATAGGTGTCTATGTATCACATCACATATCAAGGGCATCAGGAAGTCAATTTGGAGTTTCTACTAAAGACGAAAGTTTCAAGATAGTTGGCATAGTTTCAGAAGGAAGGTACAGAAGTATCATAATAGAAGGTATCGATTTTAAATTAGAAACCTTTGTGCTTTTAACCATTTATTTCAGATGCTTAGGTTTCATATCTTCAGTCAAAAATGTGTTACACCGTTTTAGGCAACCAATTTTCAAACTACCCAGACCTGATGATCTTGATTTCCCAGAAGGAAAACAAACCTTCAAATTATCCTCAATCAAAATCATAGAGTTAGACGATTCACCTAGACAGCCATCTGTTTTTGAACACCTTCATCCACTTAGTGAAATACAACAAGATGCCACTGTTAATTCAGATTTCTTGAAGCATTTTCATTAATTGGACTGAAGCTAATCACAAGCAAATGAAAGTTTAGGAAGCCTTAGCAAAAAATGTTGAGGAAATTCATACTGAGGTTGATGAACTAGGTGATGCAGTGGGTGATCTTCATGAGGAAATAGAACTTTTACGTGTTTCTATTGAATAAGACCTCAAAACGATCTACACTGATAGTCAACATATGTATTCTAAAATTCTGAAGCGTCTAAAATGCGCTATCTTTTTTATTAATAACAAATAGGGGGAGAAAAGGGGAGAAAAGTGGAGAATATTAGAAAACATTGTATATCTTATGCATATCTTATGTATTGCTTTATTTGTTATTCATCTGTACATTATTTTTTATTCATGTGAATATTATTTTATCTTCTAATATTATAATTATTTGTTATCATCAAAAAGGGGGAGATTGTTAAGTCAAGAAGACTTCACTATTAATTTTGATGAGAATCAAATAACAATAATCATGGAAGTGTGTGAATTGTTTTGATAAGTTTGTTAAATGCGCAGATAAATGTAAGTAACACAAATCGTTAACTCAAGATGACACATGGTCAAATCCAGATGATATAAGACTTAAGGTCAAACCTAGATGATACAAGACTCAAGGTCAACACAAGACGATACAAGGTCAACTTAAGATGATACTTAAGTAAAAACTAAATCCGCCAAAGTGTCTTAGATAGACCAGACGAAAGCACGACACCAGACAAAGCATAACACCAGATGAAGCATAGTACTAGACGATGAAAAGAAAAATATTGTAGAATGTTAGTCAGTTAGTTAGTTGGAGTTAGTTACATGACTCAACTAATTACGGTTTCTAGAAGATTCAAGAAGTAGATTTCTTAAGAAGATAGTTGCAGATTTAGGTTATAAATACTAGTTATAGTCCAAAAAACAAAAAAAATAATACAAGAGAGAAAATCTGATTGTACAAAACTTACTTAGAGAAACTCTGTACTCAAGTGCCAAAGAAAGAGAGCAAATACATCTATAACGTGAAGCTCAAACAATATCTTTCCAAGTGAAAGAAAGGCTAGAGCCTAGAGAGGCTAAGGAAGCAGATAAAGAATACTTGTAATGTTGAAGAGTATAGTAAAATCTCAGACCAACTCTGAGGACAAGATGTAGCCTAAGGTTAAGGGTGAACTAGTATAAATCGCAGCATCATATTCTCTAACCCTTATCTCTTTAATTTTCTTGTTATTAAAAAAATAGATAATAATTTTCGATGTTACATTATTAATCAAATTAAGTAAATTGTTTTGTAATCATCTAAATTTGTAACGAAATTCAAGAAATTTCTAAATATTAATATCTTTGATGATTTAACACAATTCAACCCCCCACCCCCGTTCTTGTGTATTCTACATATTTTACCTGATTTCTATATTAACAAGTGATTTACTTCAATGATAACATAAAGTAAAAGGACAATTTCGTTCCAAACGTTTTCATTATTAAACATTAAATTATGTACAATGCTAAATTTAATTAAGATTTTGTTAACTTACCTAAGAAATGTTTTCAATTAAATTTTGATAACTTATACTATTATATAAATTTTATTTAAATAATAAAAAAGTTTGACTATAACTTCAATTTTAATAAAAACTTGCTTTCTCTTTCTCTGTTGCTCCAATCAATTTTACCTTGTCTTATCTTTTGTTTGGAGGATAATATTGACAGAGGTGTTTAGTTGAACTAAAATTTTGACAAAGTTGCACGAAATCCCACTATTGTTGAAACATGACATCTAGTAAAAGTTAAGTAGTAGGCTTGGTTTACATATATTTTACCCACATATGCTAAAATAAAAGAAACAGAAACATAACAATCTATCAAGCAATGCAAGAATGGCAATTGCACGTTGTTAGCCCCATAGCATCTGAAGACACTTCATGGTTAGTTGAAAACAAGCCTTGGGTGGAAGGTTAGCTAGATCACACGCATGATGGTGGCATACAAGAGTTCCAAGGTAACTTAGTAAGTTAGATCAAGGATGACACAAGTTTTGGTATAGTTTTGGACCTTGTACGAGTTAACTTGGCTAAAGCCAAATTTTTTATGGACTAAGGACTTAGTGTATGCTCAAATGAACCATGGCTAATCGACTTGACATAGGTAAGCATTGGACCGGACTACTGTGCTATGACAAGCTTTAGGCTTGGATGACTTGTCATCAATGGATAGAAATCACGGAGAGATTCTTTGATGATGTGGCAGATATGATCACAACAGATACACATCAGCTTTATCTCTATCTAAGATCTAACCTTTAACTAAAAACTCCAAAATGAAGACATGAATGTAGTATGCATATAAAAGGTCATTGTCAGAACCCAAAACTAAAACCATAATGATAAAATGAAATCAAAGGACAATTTTGTTCCAAACTTTTTTATTATTAAACATTAAATTATGTACAATGCTAAATTTAATTAAGATTTTGTTAACTTGCCTAAGAAATGTTTTCATTTAAATTTAAATAACTTATTTTATCATATAAATATTTATTTAAATAATAAAAAAGTTTGACCATAACTTAAATTTTAATAAAATCTTGCTTTCTTTTTCTTTGTCACTCCAATCAATTTTTCCTTGTCTTGTCTTTTGTTTGGAGGAGAATATAGGCAGAGATGTTAAGTTGAACTAAAATTTTGACAAAGTTGCATGAAATCCCACAATTGTTGAAACATGAAATATAGTAAAAGTTGAATGGCAGGCTTGGTTTACTTAAATTTTACACACATATGCTAAAATAAAAGAAACGGAAACATAAAAACCTATCAAGCAATGCAAGAATGGTAAGCGCACGTTGTTAGCCCCTTAGCATATGAAGACACTTCACAGTTAGTTTGAAACAAGCCTTGGGTGGAAGGTTAGCTAGATCGCACACACGATGGTGGCATCCAAGAGTTCTAAGGTAACTTAATAAGTTAGATCAGGCATGATGTACGTTTTGGTATAGTTTGGGACCTTGTACGAGTTAACTTGGCTAGACTAAGGACTTAGTGTATGCTCAAATGAACCATGGCTAATGAACTTGACATAGGTAAGCATTAGATCGGACCAGTATTCTATGACAAGCATTAGGCATGGATGACTTATCATTAACGCTAGAGATTATGGAGAGATCTCCGAAGATGTGGTAGATACAATCACAACAGATAGACATCAACTTCATATCTAGCTAGGACCTAACCTTTAACTAAAAAATGCAGAATGAAGACATGAATGTATTATGCATATTTAAAGTCATTGTCAGAACCCAAAACTAAAACCATAATGATTACATGAAGTAAAAGGACAATTTCATTCCAAAATGTATTATGCATATTTAAAGTCATTGTTAGAACCCAAAACTAAAACCATAATGATTACATGAAGTAAAAGGACAATTTCATTCCAAACGTTTTTGTTATTAAACATTAAATTATGTACCATGCTAAATTTAATTAAGATTTTGTTAACTTACCCAATAAATGTGGTCATTTAAATTTAGATAACTTATTTTATTATAAAAAAATTATTAAAATAATAAAAAGTATGACTATAACTTAAATTTTAAGAAAAACTTACTTTCTCTTTCTCTATCGCTTCAATCAATTTTACCTTGTCTTTTCTTTTTCTTTGAAGGATAATGTAGGCAGAGGTGTTAAGTTGAACTAAAACTTTGACAAATTTGCATGAAATCCCATTATTGTTGAAACATGACATCTACTAAAAGCTGAATAGAAGGCTTGGTTTAGTAGGATTTTACCCATATATGCTAAAATAAGAAAAAAAAAACATAAAAGGCTATCAAGCAATGCAAGAATGGCAAGCACATGTTCTTATTCCCTTACCATTTGAAGACACTTCACAATTAGTTGGAAACAAGTCTTGGGTGGAAGGTTAGCTGGATCACACGCATAATGGTGGCATGCAAGAGTTCCAAGGTAACTTAGTAAGTTAGATCAAGGATGATGGAAGTTTTCGTATAGTTTTTAACCTTGTACGAGTTAACTTGGCTAAGGCTAAATTCTTGATGGACTAAAGACTTAGTGTATGCTCAAATGAACCATGGATAATGGACTTGGCATAAGTAAGCATTGGATCGAACTAGTGTGCTATGACAGGCTTTAGGATTGGATGACTTATTATCAACAGATAGAGATCATGGAGATATCTTGGATGAGGTGGCAAATAAGATCACAACAGATAAACATTAGCTCTATCTCTAGCTAGGATCTAACCTCTAACAAAAAACTACAGAATGAAGTCTTAAATGTAGTATGCATAGTTAAAGTCACCATCTGAATACCAAATTTAAAAGTACAATGATAACATGAAGTCAAAGGAAATTCTCGTTCCAAAGGTTCTTATTATTAAACATTAAATTATGTACAATGCTAAATTTAATTAAGATTTTGTTAACTTACCTAAGATATGTTCTCATTTAAATTTTGATAACTTATTTTATTATGTAAATACTTATTTAAATAATAAAAACATTTGACTAGAACTTAAATTTTTATTAAAACCTTCTTTCTCTTTCTCTATCGCTCTAATCAATTTTACCTTGTCTTGTCTTTTGTTTGGAGGAGAATATACGCATAGGTGTTAAGTTGAACTAAAATTTTCACAAAGTTGCATGAAATCCCATTGTTATTGAATTAGGACATCTAGTAAAAGTTGAACAGTAGGTTTGGTTTATTTGGATTTTACCCATACGCTAAAATAATAGAAACAGAAACATAAAAACCTATCAAGCAATGCAAGAATGACAAGCGCACATTGATAGGCCCTTATTATAAGAAGACACATCACAGTTAATTAGAAACAAGTCTTGGGTGGAAGGTTAGCTAAATCACACGCATGATGGTGGCATGCAAAAGTTCCAAGGTAACTTAGTAAGTTAAATCATGCATGATGTAAGTTTTGGTAGAGTTTTAGACCTTGTACGAGTTAACTTGGCTAAGGCTAAATTCTTGATGGACTAAGGACTTAGTGTATGCTCAAATGAGCCATGGCTAATGGACTTGACATAGGTAAGCATTGGATCGGACTAGTGTGCTGTAACAAGTTTTAGGCTTGGATGATTTATCATCAACGGATAGAGATCAGGGAGAGATCTTGGATGATATGACATATAAGATCACAACAGATAGACATCAACTCTATCTATAGCTAGGATCTAACCTTTAACTAAAAACTGTGGAATCAATATATGAATGTAGTATGGATATCTAAAGTCATTATCAAAACCCAAAACTAAAACCATAATGATAACATGAAGTCAAAGGACAATTTCGGTCCAATCATTTTTCTTATTACATATTAAGTTATGTACGATGCTAAATTTAATTAAGATTTTGTTAACTTACCCAAGAAAGGTTTCCATTTAAATTTTGATAACTTATTCTAATATGTAAACATTCATTAAAATAATAAAAAAGTCTGACTATAACTTAAATTTTAATAAAAACATGCTTTCTCTTTCTTTTTCGCTCCAATCAATTTTACCTTGTCTTGTCTTTTGTTTAGAGGAGAATAGAGGCAGAGGTGTTAAGTTGAACTAGAATTTTGACAAAGGTGCATGAAATCCCACTATTGTTGAAACAGGACATCCCATAAAAGTTGAATAGTTGGCTTGGTTTGCTTGGATTTTATTCTCATATGTTAAAATAAGAGAAACAGAAACATAAAAACCTATCAAGTAATGAAAGAATGGCAAGTGCACGTTGTCATCCCCTTAGCATATAAAGACACTTTAGAGTTAGTTGAAAACAAGTTTTGGGTGGAAGGTTAGCTAGATCAGACGCATGATGGTGGCATACAAGAGTTCCAAGGTAACTTAGTAAGTTAGATCAAGCATGACACAAGTTTTGGTATAGTTTTAGACCTTGTATGAGTTAACTTGGCTATGGCTAAATTCTTGATGGACTACAGACTTAGTGTATGCTCAAATGAACCATGGCTAATGGACTTGACGTAGGTAAGCATTGGATCAGACCAGTGTGCTATGACAGGCTTTAGGCTTGGATGATTTATCATTAATAGATTGAAATCATGGAGAGATCTTCGATGATGTGACAGATATGATCACAACAGATACACACCAGCTCTATCTCTAGCTAGGATCTAGCCTTTAACTAAAAATTGCAGAATGATTACATGAATGTGGTATGCATATTTAAAGTCATTGTCAAAACCCAAAACTAAAATTGTAATGATAACATGAAGTCAAAGGTCAATATCGTTCCAAACAATTTTATTATTAAACTTTAAATTATGCACAATGCTAAATTAATTAAGATTTTGATAACTTACCTAATAAAGGATTCCATTTAAGTTTTCATAACCTAGTTTAATATATAAATATTTATTAAAATAGTAAAAAAGTTTGACTATAACTTAAATTTTAATAAAAACTTGCTTTCTCTTTCTCTATCGCTCCAATAACTTTTAACTTGTCTTGTGTTTTGTTTGGAGGAGAATATAGACAGAGGTGTTAAGTTGAACTAAAATTTTGACAAAGTTGCACGAAATCCCACTGTTGTTGGATATCCAGTAAAAATTGAATAGTAGGCCTGGTTTACTTAGATTTTATCCACATATGCTAAAATAAGAGAAACAGAAATGTAAAAACCTATCAAGTAGTGCAAAACTAGCAAACACACATTGATAGTTGTTTAGCATATGAAAACATAACATAGTTAGTCAGAAACAAGTCTTAGGTAGAAGGTTGGTTAGATCACATGCATGTTGGTGGCATGCAATAGTTCCTAGGTAAATTTTAAGATAGATCAAGTATGATCCAAGTTTTGGTGTACTTGTGGAACTTGTACGAGTTAACTTGGCTAAGGCTATATTCTTGATGGACTAAGGACTTAGTGTTTCCTCAAATGAACCATGGCTAATGGACTTGACATGGGTAAGCATTGAATCAGACCAGTGAGCTATGACAGACTTTGGCCTTGGATGACCTATCATCAACGGATAAAGATTAGGGAGAGATCTTAGATGATGTGGGAGACAAGATCACAACAGATAGACAACAGCTCCATCTCTAGCTAGGATGTAACCTTTAACTAAAAATTATGGAATGAAGACTTAAATGTAGTATGTATACTTAAATTCACTGTCCGAATTTGGAACAAAAAGCAGAATGATAACATGACGTCAAAGGAAATTTTAGTTCCAAAGGTTATTATTACTAAACATTAAATTATGTACAATGTTAAATTTAACTAAGATTTTGTTAAATTACTTAAGATATGTTCACATTTAAATTTTGGTGACTTTTTTTATGATATAAATATTTATTTAAATAATAAAAATTTGACTACAACTAAAATTTTAATAAAAACTTGCTTTCTTTTTCTCTGTCTCTCCAATCAATTTTACCTTATCTTATCTTTTGTTTGGAGGAGAATATGGGTAGAGTTGTTAAGTTAAACTAAAATTTTGACAAAGTTGCACGAAATCCCACTGTTGTCGAAATAGGACATCCAGTAAAAGTTGAATAGGAGGCTTGGTTTACTTGAATTTTACCCACATATGCAAAATAAGAGAAACAAAAACATAAAAACCTATCAAGCAATGCAATAATGGCAAGCACACATTGTTAGCCCCTTAGCATATAAAGACACTTCACAGTTTTTTGGAAATAAGACTTGGGTGGAAGGCTAGCTAGATCACACACATGATAGTGGCATGCAAGAGTTCCAAGGTAACTTAGTAAGTTAGATCAAGGATGATCAAAGTTTTGGCATTGTTTTGGACCTTGTACATGTTAACTCAGTTAAGGCTACATTGTTGATGGACTAGGACTTAGTGTACACTCAAATGAACTATGGCTAATGGAATTTACATAGGTAAGCATTAGATCGAACCAATGTGTTATGATAGGCTTTAGGCTTTCATGACTTACCATCAACGGATAGAGATCAGGGACAAATTTTAGATGATATGGTAGATAAGAACACAACAGATAGACGTCAGCTATATCTCTAACTAGGATCTAACTTTTAACTAAAAATTGCAAAATGAAGACATGAATGTAGTATGCATATTTAAAGTCATTGTCAGAACCCAAAACTAAAACCATAATGATAACATGAAGTCAATGGACAATTTCGTTCCAAACGTTTTTATTATTAAACATTAAATTATTTACAATGATAAATTTAATTAAGATTTTGTTAACTTACCTTAGAAATGTTTTCATTTAAAATTTGATAACTTATTTTGTTATATAAATTTTTATCTAAATAATAAAAAGTTTGACTATAACTTAAATTTTAATAAAAACTTGCTTTCTCTCTCTCTGTCGCTCCAATAAATTTTACCTTGTCTTGTCTTTTATTTGGAGGAGAATATTAGCAGAGGTGTTAAGTTGAACTAAAATTTTAACAAAGTTGCACGAAATCCACCTGTTGTTAAGACATGACATTTAGTGAAAGTTGAATAGTAGGCTTGGTTTACATGGATTTTACCCACACATGATAAAACAAAAGAAACATAAACATAAAAATCTATCAAGCAATGCAAGAATGGCAAGTGCACGTTGTTAGCCCCTTAGCATATGAAGACACTTCACAGATATTTGGAAACAAGCCTTGGGTGGAAAGTTAGCTAGATCACACGCATGATGGTGGCATACAAGATTTCTAAGGTAACTTAGTAAGTTAGATTAACTATGATGCAAGTTTTGGTATAGTTTTGGAACTTGTATAAGTTAACTTGGCTAAGGCTAAATTTTTTATAGACTAAGGACTTAGTGTATGCTCAAATGAACCATGGCTAATCAACTTGATATAGGTAAGCATTGCATCAGACTAGTGTGTTGTGACAGGCTTTAGGCCTGGATGACTTATCATCAATGGATAGAAATCATGGAGAGATTCTTTGATGATGTGGCAGATATGATCACAACAGATGCACATCAGCTTTATCTTTAGCTAGGATCTAACCTTTAACTAAAAACTCTAAATGAAGACATGAATGTAGTATGCATACAAAAAGTCATTTTTAGAACCCAGAACTAAAACCGTAATGATTACATGAAGTCAAAGGACAATTTCGTTCCAAACATTTTTATTATTAAACATTAAATTATATACAATGCTAAATTTAATTAAGATTTTGTTAACTTACCTAAGAAATGTTTTCATTTAAATTTTGATAACTTATTTTATTCTATAAATATTTATTTAAATAATTAAAATGTTTGACCATAACTTAAATTTTAATAAAATCTTGCTTTCTCTTTCTCTGTCGCTCCAATCAATTTTACCTTGTCTTGTCTTTTGTTTGGAGGAGAATATAGGCAGAGGTGTTAAGTTGAACTAAAATTTTGACAAAGTTGCACGAAATCCAACTGTTGTTGAAACATGAAATCTAGTAAAAGTTGAATAATAGGCTTGCTTTACTTGGATTTTACACAACGTATGCTAAAATAAGAGAAACAAAAAAAAGCCTATCAAGCAATGCAAGAATGGCAAGCCCATGTTGTTAGCCCCTTAACATATGAAGACACTTCACAGTTAGTTGGAAACAAGCCTTGGGTGGAAGGTTAACTAGATCGCACACATGATGGGAGGAATGCAAGTGTTCTAAGGTAACTTAGCATGTTAGATCAAGGATGATGCAAGTTTTGGTATGGTTTTGGACCTGGTATGAGTTAACTTGGCTAAGGCTAAATTCTTGACGGGCTAAGGACTTAGTGTATGCTCAAATGAACCATGGCTAATGGACTCGACATAGGTAAGCATTAGATCGGACTAGTGTGCTATGACAGGCTTTAGGTTTGGATGACTTATCATCAACGATAGAGATCATAGAGAGATCTTCGATAATGTGTTAGATATGATCACAACAGATAGACATCAACTCTATCTCTAGCTAGGATCTAATCTTTAACTAAAAAAAGCAGAATGAAGACATGAATGTGGTATGTATATTTAAAGTCGTCGTCAAAACCCAAAACTAAAACCATAATGATAACATGAAGTTAAAGGACAATTTCGTTAAAAACGTTTTTATTATTAAACATTAAATTATGTACAATGCTAAATTTAATTAAGATTTTGTTAACTTACCTAAGAAATGTTTTCATTTAAATTTTGATAGCTTATTTTATTATATAAATTTTTATTTAAATACTAAAAACTTTGACTATAACTTAAATTTTAATAAAAACTTGCTTTCTCTTTCTCTGTCGCTCCAATCAATTTTGCTTTGTCTTGTCTTTTGTTTGGAGGAGAATATAGGTAGAGATGCTAAGTTGAAATAAAATTTTGACAAAGTTGCACGAAATCCCACTGTTGTTGAAACATGACATCTAGTAAAAGTTAAATAGTAGGGTTGGTTTACTTGGATTTTACCCACATATGCTAAAATAAAAGAAACATAAACATAAAAACTTGTCAAACAATGCAAGATTGGCAAGTGCACGTTGTTAACCCCTTAGCATATGAAGACACTTCACATTTAGTTGGAAACAAGCCTTAGGTGGAAGGTTAGCTAGATCGCATGCATGATGGTGGCATGCAAGTGTTCCAAGATAACTTAGTAAGTTAGATCAAGGATGATGCAAGCTTTCGAATGGTTTTGGAACTTATACGAGTTAACTTGGCCAAGGATAAATTCTTGATTGACTAAGGACTTAGTGTATGCTGAAATGAACCATGGCTAATCAATTTGATATAGGTAAGCATTGGATCGAATTAGTGTGCTATGACAGGTTTTAGGCTTGGATGACTTATCATCAACGAATAGAAATCATGGAGAGATGTTCAATGATCTGGCGGATATGATCACAACGGATACATAGCAACTTTATCTCTAGCTTGGATCTAACCTTTAATTAAAACTCCAAAATGAAGACATGAATGTAGTGTGCATATTTAAAGTCATTTTCAGAACCCAAAACTAAAACCGTAATGATAACATGAAGTCAAAGGACAATTTTGTTCCAAACGTTAAGAGTTTAAAGGTAACTTAAAAAGTAAATCAAGCATGACACAAGTTTGTGTATAGTTTTGGACTTTGTACGAGTTAACTTGGCTAAGGCTAAATTTTGTTGGACTAAGGACTTAGTGTATGCTCAAATGAACCATGGCTAATGGACTTGACTTAGGTAAGCATTGGATCGGACTAGTGTCCTATGACAGGCTTTAGGCTTGGGTGACTTATAATCAACGGATAAAGATCAAGGAGTGATCTTGG
>JANPWT010000245.1:24523173-24534517 GCA_024678245.1 Erythroxylum densum | reverse complement strand
CCATTGCATTGGCAAATCCACCGCACACACTAAGATGCTTTTAACAAGGTTTTAAGCAATGGAGTTCATTGATTAAAACCTTGGACTTAAAGGTTCCTTTAAGGTTCTAGGGCTCAAGAGCACCTAATGGGGTCTTGAGAAATGGAGTCGAGAGTGACAGGAGTTCATTAATCAAGACCCTGGACTTAAAGAGAGTTCTTTAAGGTTTACCATTCACACTTAGTTTTGAACTGTGATAGCTAAAGCTCGTTTTCAAGAGGATTTTATCAATTGTTTTAGTATTTTCTTTTTCTATTTTCAAAAATCCAAAAATACTGTTTACATGCTTTTCAGTTCATTAGTGTTCTCAAAATCAAAACCCTCACTTTCTTACTAATTTCGCTTGCATTTTATGACATATAGGCTAGCTTAGGTCCATTTCATTAGGTTCCGATCAAGAAAGACAACCCGAGGTTGCATCCTATACTGCAATCCTTGGTATAAATTATTTTTGACCGGTTTCTAAGGATCGATCCTAGATCGAATGACGAGCCGCGATCAACAGGTCCTCCTTCAAGAGGAACTGTACTGGCACCAACAATCCAGAAGCCAGTGGCTCAGTCAGGGAGAATGTAGTACCAGATATTACCTTGCGGTCACCTCTGCTAAACGATGGAAACTCCATTTCACCTCTTTGACCGATGATTCCGGACTTCTCAGCAATGACCCCATCGTTATCCGGCAGTTTGCCCAGACTTTCCTCCAGAAGCTCTACACAGCCGAATAGGCCCCTACTTCTCCGTTCCCACTCCAGGGTTGTTTCCCTGCCCTCCCACCTAGCGCTTCTAGCGATTTGGATCAGCCCCTCCTACCGGACGAAGTCAAGGCCGCTTTTTTTACTATGGCCCCTAATAAGGCTCCTGGGCCTGATAGATTTACAGCCTTATTTTTTCAAACCCAATAGGACACCTTAAGGCCTTCTTTGATCTCTCTCCTCCAGCACACTTTTCGTCATGCAGTTTGGGACTACGCCCTAAACCATACAACTTTGATCCTGATCCCTAAACTTCCCTCCCCATCTTCCATTACCCAGTTCCGACCAATTTCCCTGTGCTCTGTGATCTACAAAGCCCTCACTAAAGTCATTGTCAATCGGCTAAAACCCTTTCTGCCTGACCTTGTCGCTCCTACCCAATGTAGTTTCGTCCCAGGGCGACAAATCGTAGATAATATCATCATTGCTCAGGAAATTATCTACACTATGCGTCAAAAAACTGGGAAGACCGGTCTCATCGCGGCCAACGTAGACCTCAAAAAAGCCTATGACCGTCTCTCTTAGGACTTCATTCATGACACCCTCACTGACACGGACCTCCCCGGATCATTAATCTCTCTTATCATAAAGTGTGTCTCTTCTGTTTCCATGCAAGTCCACTGGGCAGGGGGGCCTTAGCGATCCTTTCACCCCCTCCCGGGGAATACGTCAGGGGGACCCCTTATCGCCTTACCTCTTTGTTCTTTGTATGGAACGTTTGGGTCACTTAATTACTCACGCGGTCTCCCAAGGCCGTTGGACTCCCATTCGGCTGAGTCGTCGAGGTCCTCCTCTAACGCATCTATTCTTTGCCGACGACCTGATTTTATTTTCTGAAGCTTCTCCTGCTCACACTCGGACTATTCATGACACTTTACATCACTTTTGTATTGCCTCCGGTCTGAAGATCAATTTCGCAAAATCTCGCTGCTACTTCTCAAAAAATGTCCCCCCTTCTGTTGCCCGTCAATTGAGCCGAGATTTAGGCTTTCCATAGACCGCGAATTTAGGTCGTTATCTCGGCGTTCCATTGTTGCATGCCCGAGTCCACAAACGTACGTATCAATTCATCCTCGATAAAGTCCAGAACTGCCTGTCAGGCTGGGCGACACATCTGTTATCCTTTGCAGGACGTACCACCCTCATCCAATCGGTTCTCTCCGCCCTCCCTACCTACATTATGTAAACGACCAGGCTTCCTCGACGCCTCTGTGACGACCTAGAAAAACTCATGCGTAACTTCTTATGGGTTTCTTCTCCCGGTCAGCGTAAAATTCACCTCGTCAACTAGGATACGGTATGTCAACCGAAAGAGCTGGGTGGTCTTGGCATCCGTAAAATTCACAAAACCAATGACGCGCTCCTCACCAAGTTAGGTTGGGCCCTCATCTCCAAACCGTCTACACTTTGGGTGTGCATCCTAACTGCGAAATACAACCTCAATCTCAATTCACTGCCCCCTACTATAGAAGCACGCGGCGGTTCCATAATCTGGAGGAGTATCACTACCATATGGCCTCACGTGTTGCATGGGCGAAAATGGCTTATCGGCGATGGTACTACGGTCCGATTCTGGTTGGACCCCTGGGTGGACGAATTGGGACCTCTCATTGAGCATACGCTCGAGGACCCTCCTACCTCTGATCTCGAGCACCGAGTCGCACACTATGTGGATCCTACAGGTAATTGGCTTTGGCAAGCATTCCATTTTTTACTTCCTCACACTGCCAATCTTTTCATTGCAGGTATTCTCCTGCCCCAACCCCTCCGAGGCCCTGACCGGCTAATTTGGGGGCGATCAAACACCGGACTATTCACGACAACGTCAGCTTACTCCATGATCACGGGTCACCCCCTACACGCCTTGGGGCGTTCCTGGCAGCCTATTTGGCGTTGGGTCGGCCCTCAACGCATTCGTTCATTTCTTTAGCTCCTTGCCCAGGACTACCTGCTGACTAATCACCAGCGTCTGACCCGTCACCTGACCTCTTCAGCGGCCTGTCCCCACTGTAGCGAGATGGAAACATCCCTCCACGTCGTGCGCGACTGTCCCAGAGCGCGCAGTCTTTGGCTATCCTTCCCCCCCCAATGTCCTCTCCTCGGAGTTCTTCTTACTGCAAGCATCTGACTGGCTCTACACCAATCTTCAGAAACACCACCAGCTTCAGGGTCTGCCATGGGCTAGCATCTTTGGTGTTGCTTGTTGGTGCCTGTGGACCTGGCGGAATCAAGCGATTTTCGACCCTCTAGCTTCCTGGCCGACTTCCCCCACTGCCAGCATTTTAGCCTTTGTTGACCAACTACAACAAGCCTCTATTAGTTTCAACCGCTCCATGCCTGGCCACCGCCCCAGACACAAGCACTTTATTGGATGGTCCAAACCATCCTCTAAATGGGTCACTCTCAATACAGATGGAGCCTGCAAACGCTCCCCTCCATCCGCCTCAGCCAGAGGCCTTATCCGTGACAGCACTGGGCGATGGCAAGGTGGCTTTGCTCAGAACTTAGCCTGGTTTTCCCCTTGGTTATCGCCGGGTTGTATTGGATTTGGATTCTCAAGCCGTGGTTTGCCTCATCTCTGACACTGCCTAGCGCACTGCCTCCCTGAACCCCCTCATTGTTAGCATTAATGAACTCCTCAACCGCAACTGGGTCGTCTGCATTCGCCACATCTATCGGGAAGGCAACCGGCATGCCGACTGGCTCGCTACCTTTGTTGCTACCTGTCTTTTAGGGATAACCAATTTTGTTCACGTCCTCTCTGGGTGTCTCCCCCTCCTCTTTGAGGATAATGCTGGGATTAATTTTCCTCGATTAATTATGTAACTTGTACTCTTTCTTCCTATTAATAATATAAAAAAAAGCAAGCAAACTTACGGAGGAGGCCGTTAGAGTCCAACCCCATTCCTCTCGTAGTAATTGGATCTATGATCCCCATTAATAACTTTGGTGGGGTGAGAGTTGATTTGACAAGAAACCAGAAAGGCACATCCATCTTAGTGTTTTTGGCTTTGTGCATGATACTATGACAGTTCAAGCTACTTTTTCCCAGCACTCAACCCTCTTCGCATTCGTAGGGCAAGAGCACATGGACTTAAATGGCGCTGTATCATGCCTGGTTGTCGTACAAGAATTGCGCATGCGTTCCTAATTCCGTCCAAATTCTTGAATTAATGCATCGTCTGATACGTTCATATAGAAGAAGAAGAGACTATAACTATAAGCAACAGAAAACATTCCTTTTACATCCCTGTTCATTTCATGGTATGAATAAGCATGACTGCGTTGCCTTTGAACCGTGAAAGTTGGAATCTTTCACCGTATAAGATAAATTCATTGCTTTACCATGTTCTCGTTTCCACTCTTGCATTTGTTTTTTGTTTTTTTTTCCCACTTTCTTGACAACATTCAACGTTGTCGGTTGGTTACACTACTTTAACAGCTTTCTGTCCGTTCATTTAATCCACCCAAATCTCCACTCCTCGTTGTCCTAATCTCAGTCACCTATTTTCCTCGATACCAAATCTTCTTCACATGATCATGTATTTTATAAGTTCAGTTGCGATAAGTGAGCCAAAGTTCACTGGCAACGTTGGGATTTAGAATTGGAACCAAGACATCATTTTGGGTTTTACGTCGATATATGCTTCCTTGCAGATCTATACAATCATGGTCAGAAGCAGATTCATGGTTGTTTTGGTAATAGTATAGTAAGCCTTCCGTTTTAGTTGAAGTATATAACTTGCTTCCAGATTCATACTCTCACGAAATGCAGGTGCGAAGCCAGTTTTGTGTATTTAGAGTAAATGGAGAAGGCATGTTACAGTCTTAAAGGGTGCGGAACAAGAAAATGATAAAAATGAGAATTGGGTGAGAAAGCGAATCGTAGCGAATGTGATTAAACAGAAAAAGCATAGCGGAAATGATGGCACGGATGGGGGCTATGAGGTGTTACTGACTAGTTTTGGACCAAAAGAGCATGTTCAATTCCTGTGACTCACATGGGTGATAGGTAAGGCCTGCGTCTACCACACCATTTCTACGGCTAAAGTGGCCAACTAAAGCTTGTGAATGTTTTGGTCAAATTTAGGATTTGATTCTATTCAGTTACTAGCAAACCCAATATTCGATTTTACTTTATCTCGCTTTCCTTCTGCCTAAAATCAACGACTAGAGCTTTTGTCAACAAAAGACTGTTTAGAGGCTTTCCTTTCTTGTGGATGTGGTAGGAAAATCACAATTCCTTCATGATAAGGGAGTAGTACAATAAGAGTGTGCGTTGTGTGCCTGAGACAGCGTGGGGCATGCTACACTGTCCTCAGAATTGGCTTTATTTCAGTGGACATTGATTGCTGGAGATATGGCTGTAGAAATGTAACTGTCATTAGGTCACGTGAAAGTGCCTTTTCAGATTCTTCGCTTTGGTTTTCTTCTTTTTCCCTGTAGATAGATGCAGTAGCAGTTTATATATCTTCTTTGCCACACCCTCTTCTACTACTTATACGGGAATTCTTTTTATTTTTATTTTTTGAGAATATCTTTTTATTACTGCTTCA
The DNA here is from genome assembly GCA_024678245.1 of Erythroxylum densum. NCBI lineage: Eukaryota > Viridiplantae > Streptophyta > Magnoliopsida > Malpighiales > Erythroxylaceae > Erythroxylum > Erythroxylum densum. The sequence continues at coordinate 24,529,168 of JANPWT010000245.1, read as the reverse complement.
CTGAAGAGGAAGATACAGTGAGGTTTTACCAAGACAAGGAAATAAAAAAAGATTGATTTTTTATGTATAACCCAGAAGAAATGCTGAAGACCTCTCCAGGACTCTGCATTTAAGATGCTCTTCTGAACAATTCAAGCGTTAGTTGAACATCAATGCTTTTTTTAGTTACAATCTTGTACTTGGCTTCTTGTTTTTTCTTACATATTTTTTGGAAAATAAACAAAGCAATGTTGTCAGTTATCTAGAAGTTTGGTTGGGATGTGACGGGGCTATAGGTAGCTTGTGGATGTAATGGAAAGTGGGGGATTGTGACCTGCTCTATAAGTTAGAGATTATGATCTTCATGTCTTCTCATAAACTTCCCATGGATATACTTGATTGAACATGATCATTTTTGTAGGTTAATTTGAAAATTCAATCAAATATTCCTACACTTAGTGCTTTCGGAGCAGTCATTCAGCTATTCCATTTCTGTGCTTCTGGGGTCCAGCTGTGGCTGTTGGCATATCTGCAGATTCTATCTACCAGAACAAGAAATTTAGATTTAAGATTGAGAGAGAAAACAATGGATCTAGGACGTGGAAAGTGTTGGGAAACTCCAAAGGTTTGTGCATTTCACTTAGGACAGAAAAATCCTGGAATTGATACATTTAACTGCATGCGTTGTTTGTTTAAACTTTGAACCATCTAGTAATGATGGATGGGTAATTGATTTGTGTTTGGGGACTGTGTTATTCATACTTTTCTGCCAGCTGATTTATCGGTGGTTGGACATTTCAGCAAGGGTCTTGGAAGACGCTGTTGCTATTGGCCTATCAAAGTCTTGGTGTAGTATATGGGGACCTTAGCATCTCCCCTCTCTATGTCTACAAGAGCACTTTTGCGGAAGACATTCAACATTCAGAGACTAATGAAGAGATTTTTGGTGTTTTATCAGCTGTTTTCTGGACACTCACTTTAGTCCCCTTATTCAAGTATGTCTTCATTGTCCTTAGAGCTGATGACAACGGAGAAGGTAATTTCTTGACAAATAACGGGAAGTTGTATCACTTTATCAAACTAAGAAATTTTTTCATGGTTCTTATTGTAGGTGGTACTTTTGCGTTGTATTCATTAATATGCCGGCATGCCAAAGTTAGCCTTCTGCCCAATAGACAGGTTGCAGATGAAGCACTTTCCACATACAAACTGGAGCGTAATCCTGACAAAAAGAACAGCTCAAGGGTCAAAATGTGCCTTGAGAGGTACAAAAGCCTCCACACTGCTTTGCTTTTCTTGGTTCTTCTTGGCACTTGTATGGTAATTGGAGATGGACTGCTCACTCCAGCAATTTCTGGTAAAATGCTTCAGAGTAAAATTTCATTAAATGGCTTGATTGGGCCTCTTTGTAGTGACCAAATTTTCATTTTTCCATATTCTTGCTTGCAGTGTTTTCTGCAGTGTCCGGTCTTGAGTTATCAATGTCCAAGGAACGCCATCAATGTAAGCTTTTCAACTTGTCTTCTATACATGCTTCCTTTCCTAATGTTTTAATGTAAAGCATCTTATATTGTATGACCAAAGGCAAAAAGCAGAATGTGGATAATTGCATGCGTCAAGAGTATTAAGGTATTGCAGGTTATAGCATTTCGTTAACATTCATTGCGATCTAAAAATGAGAGAATAAGCTTCCCAGAATTGGAATTTAATGAAAAGGATGCATGTCCTGCAGGGGCAATTGGCAGTTCTGATCTACTCAATCATGAGAAATAGTATCAATACGTAGCATGAAATTATGGTCATTGTTTAAGCCTGATTATCTGACCCTTTTGTTCTCGTCTATATGCAGATGCTGTTATTCCCATCACTTGTTTCATCCTGGTGTGCCTTTTTGCACTTCAGCACTATGGCACACATAAAGTGGGATTTTTCTTTGCACCAGTTATCTTGATATGGCTAATATGCATCAGTGCCCTTGGCTTATACAATATTATTCAATGGAACCCCCATGTTTATCAAGCTCTTTCACCATATTACATGTTCAAGTTTTTGAAGAAAACACGGAAAAGGGGATGGATGTCTCTTGGTGGAATACTGTTGTGTATTACAGGTATTTTTGAATGATTATATAATTGTGGTTAATTGTCTTGTCTTTATATGTTCTATCTGCGCTATGTTTAACGGGCCATTAATTTCAAACCAAACCTTTCCTCTATTTCGCAAATAATAAGCCATCTTTCAATTAGCTTTGGTATCTGAAATGCATATATTATTTAAAAACATCTACATATGCAGGCTCAGAGGCAATGTTTGCTGATCTTGGTCACTTCTCATATGCTGCAATTCAGGTGATTCTTACATTCTTATTACTTCACCTATATCTTATCCCCAACAAACATGTCATTGCTACCCAGCATTCCTAACTTTTGCTCTGCTTTCCTCTCCAGATTGCTTTCACCTTTTTGGTATATCCAGCGCTTATTTTGGCATACATGGGGCAAGCTGCTTATTTATCACAGCATCACGACGACAACAACCACATTGGGTTTTATATTTCAGTTCCTCGTATGCATACATTATTCTTTCTAATGGAAACCATACTATTGAGAACAATCCCTATGTGGAAACGGAATGCTGACATAAAATGATTTAATGCAGGAAGTGTCAGGTTGCCAGTGCTTATAATAGCCATTCTTGCTTCTGTAGTGGGAAGCCAAGCAATTATAAGTGGAACATTCTCTATCATAAACCAGAGCCAGTCACTCGGCTGCTTCCCTAGGGTGAAAGTTATCCACACATCTGACAAGATACATGGCCAGATTTATATCCCTGAGATCAATTGGATGCTCATGATCCTATGCATTGCTGTGACCATTGGGTTTAGAGACACTAAACACATGGGAAATGCATCTGGTGTGTTGACCTTAGGAAGAAATCATGCTCGTATGAATTCTTGATTTCTGTCCAATAATAATGATGCTAACTTGATCACAATTGGGGAATTGTTGGAAGATAATTTTCCCCTTAACGAAAAATGTCAAACTAAGATAATAACTGTCTAATTTTGGTGCATAATGTTATTTTGTTATTTTGGTACCTGAAAGTCACATTTTTTTATTGCTATCTTTTGCAGGATTAGCTGTTATGGCAGTGATGCTTGTGACCACATGCCTCACTTCCCTGGTTATCATCCTATGTTGGCATAAGCCTCCGGTTGTAGCACTTTGCTTTCTACTTTTCTTTGGCTCAATTGAATTGCTTTACTTCTCTTCTTCACTCACCAAATTCACCGAGGGGGCCTGGCTCCCTATTCTTCTAGCTCTCTTCCTTGTGACTGTAATGTTTGTCTGGCATTATGCCACTGTTAAGAAGTATGAATATGACCTCCACAACAAGGTATCACTAGAATGGCTTTTGGCTTTAGGTTCAAGCTTGGGAATAGCAAGAGTCCCTGGCATTGGCTTAGTTTTTACTGATCTCACTTCTGGCATCCCTGCTAACTTCTCACGCTTTGTGACCAACCTTCCTGCTTTTCACCGTGTCCTTGTATTTGTGTGTGTCAAATCAGTTCCTGTTCCTTATGTGCCTCCTGCTGAAAGATATCTCGTGGGCCGAGTTGGTCCTCCAGCTCATCGGTCTTATAGGTGCATTGTACGTTATGGCTACCGGGACGTCCATCAGGATGTTGATTCTTTTGAAACTGAGCTGGCTGCTAGGCTGGCTGATTTCATCCGCTATGACTGGTACCAAAAGCAGGGCACTAATTCATGCTCTGAGGATGATGCGTCTCGATCATATGAATCATCAAGTGAGTGTCGATTGGCAGTCATTGGTAATGTTGTACTTTCTGAACCACCAGCTTATGACAATGAGGAAAGTGAACTAGCAGCTACCGTATCTGATGGGTTGCCAACAGTTCAAAGTGTTCAGCAAGCTAGTGTATCTGACGGGTTTCAAACTGTGCAAAGTGTTTCAGATGTTATTGAAATGAGATCCGTAGAAATGGTTGAGAGAAGAGTTAGATTTGCCTTTGATGGGTCTGAAACCAATGGAGAAACTGATATCGAAAAGCAACTACAGGAAGAGCTAGAGGATTTGTTGGCAGCTCAACAAGCTGGTACTGCTTTTATATTGGGGCATTCTCACGTGAGAGCAAAACAAGGATCATCCTTCCTTAAGAAACTGGCAATTAATTTCGGGTACAATTTTCTAAGAAGAAATTGTAGGGGACCAGATGTGGCACTCAAGGTGCCACCGGTGTCTCTTTTAGAGGTTGGCATGGTCTACGTTGTCTGAGGTTCCGATGCCTCTTTAGTTTTGTGTAGATTAAGGACCATTAAAATGTAACGTAACATCGTCTGCCAAGAAATAGAATGAAAGGTTGTTATTTCAGCTCTTTGAGTATTTTGGTGAGGAGATATTTCTTAACTTGTCCGAACCCAAGAACAAAATCAATTGGGCCTCTAAATTCTACTAGTTTGGCAATGGAGCACGTAGTTTATCGTCAACCACCAAATAGTTTGCTCAAAATTTCTCTGAACTGGTGGTGCAGGTGCTGCTTTGCTCACTATGCATAACCATACTTGCATGTATAAAGAGGAGTAATCTCCGTTTCGAGTTTTGGGCCTGAAGAGTTAGGATGGGTCTTAGAACACTTCCTTCGTCACCATCACACAACTGTTTCCAGGCAGTTGCTGGAGTGACACATAACTTGCCTAACCGAAGGTTAAACAGGACAAGTGTGTTGAGGGTTTCAGCTAAATCAGGAGGAGGTAAGGAGGAAGAGGCAAAGGAGACAAGGCAATCATTCCTAGAAGCTCTAGATTTCTCGGGGGTTCGATCTGCCAAAGATGCCCAACTTCTCGAAGGGGCCAGAGAAAGCACCAGGTCTGGTCAGAGAATGACCAGAGAACAGGTCGGCTTTTATTTCATATTGAAAATTATCAGTTAAGGATTGTGCTTGATTTATGTTCTTCTTCTTTGCAGTATGGTGCTCTCAGACGGAAAATTGGGGGGACATACAAGGATTTCTTCAAATCCTACATAGATGGTAAAGCCAAAGACCCCTTGTGACTAGTTTCCATTAATATTATTTCAAAAAATGCAGCAACCATAAGAGTTTTTAAGCTAAATTCATATGGAACTATTACCTAATTTGTGATGCATTTGAAAATAGTGGAAGGGCAATACGTTGAAGAAGGGTGGGTGGACAAAACATGCACGGTGTGCAAGAAAGACACGAGAGGAGAAGCAAGACAAGTGGACAAGCTGGGGAGATACGTCCATGTGGCTTGTCTGGAGAAGGCCAATTCTGGCAACTTTTTCACCAAGCTCTTCTCTAGATGAAGCGGACTGTGCAAGATTGAAGTTTGAGTTTGAGTGGCTTTGCCTCTGATGCTGTAATTGGTTTATAATGAAAAATAATAGACACAGTTGTCTGGTAAGAGTCTTTGTGATGCTATAAAAGTGGCCCTTAATTCTCTTTCCTCTCAGTTACATTTTTACTTTACAAATTTTTACTCCTTTTATTAACAATGGTAAGTGTTCTAATGTGGACGTCACCCAACGAATTAAGCCCAAAATTAATCGGTTTCTGTTTTAAAAGTAAGTCATGAATTGAGTTTTTGACGGATTGGATATGAACTATAATATCTCAAAGAAATTCAAGTGAATTTGATATTTATAAATATTTTTTATGATTGTCATCAAATAATTTTTATTTATATGATTATTGGAAAGAGAAAATGCAAAAGATTTATAAGAGCTATGTATGTGTTCTTTCTTATTTTTACATAAAAATTTTATTTAAATTATAATTATAATTCATATTTATATCTTCGTGAAATGTGAATTCAATGTTAATTTGAAAGACCTTTTTGTAGTAGCCAAGACCAAAGTTGCGAATGCCGTACCAAACTTGGTACCGGATTAAGTTCTGGTACGGTATTATACCGATACTGGTTAGTATCGAATATCGTTTAGGATAATTTTTTAAATTTATGAAATAATCCCTAAA
>JANPWT010000245.1:24431739-24445508 GCA_024678245.1 Erythroxylum densum | reverse complement strand
GAAATGAGAAAAGGAGAAAGAAATGACAAAGATAGGGGGAAAACAACAAGAAGAAAAGAACATACGAAATGACAAAGATAGGGGGAGAACAACAAGAAGAAAAGAACAGACGAAGAAGATTTTGGCTACAATTTTTAGCTAATTTTTTCTTATTTTATGATTATTTGTTATCATCAAAAAAGGGGAGATTGTTAATTCAAAATGACTTTACGATTAATAATTTTGATGAAAATCAAATAATAATGCAGATAGAAATGAGACGTAAGCAAAATGGGACACAAGCAAAAGCAAAATGAGACGCAAGCAGAAATGAGACTATAGAAATGAGACGCAAGCAAAATGAGATGCAAGCAAACTGAGACGCAAGCAAAATGAGAAGCAAGCAAAATGAGACGCAAGCAAACTGAGATGCAAGAAAAATGAGAAGTAAGCAAAATGAGACGTAAACAAAATGAGGAGCAAGCAAAATGACTCGGAAGAAATGAGACAAAAGAATCGAAGATGAAGACCCGATACCACGTCAGATGATCAATCAGTTTGAGTTAGTTACAAAACTCAATTGAATAATCGTTTCTTTAAAGATCAAGAAACAAGAAGAAAGAAACAGTTATTAAGAAGTAGTTGAAGACGAAGGCTATAAATACGAGTCGGAGTCAAAGATTAAAAAAGCTAGCGATTTAAGTGATTTTAGTGATCTTCAAAAAGACAAGAAATTCTATTCATTGTGCTAAACTTAAAGCTACTATTGTCTGTAACAAAGCTCGAAACACCTTTCAATAGATGGAAGAAAAGCTGATAGCCTGAAGAGGATAAGTCAGAAAAGAATACTTGTTGTAATAGACTTGAAGAGGCTCGGTGAAAAAAAATACTTGCATCTTTAAAAAGTATAATGAAATCTCAGAAAAGATTCTGAAGACTGGACGTAGCCTATGGTTTGTATAAAACTGATGTGTCAATTCTTACTCTCAACTCTCAACTTTTAATTTCTATTATTGATACAAATACTTCATAATACTAATTTTCAATCATTTGAGAAAGCAAATTTTGTTTTTTAAAAGAAGTTTGATTAAAAGTGGATTGTATTAAAAAAAACGGATACATAATTCAACCCTCGTCCTCTTCTTGTGCGTTTTGTATATCAAATATTAAGTCTATACTAATGTGTGATTCACTTTACCCATGTATCATGGAATGACTCTCCCTCCATTTGAGTGAAAGTAGCTATCTTCGTCTATAACTCAGAAGTCTTTTGTTAGGAATAGAATTTTCCCATGAATTTGTTGTACACCTCATCCCATGTAGTCAATGAACAAGTGGAAAGGTCATTAACCATGCCTTGGCCCGATCGTTTAATGTGTACTGGAAGCATCTCATTCTGAGTTGATCTTCATTTAAACCATCCAATGGAAAGGTTCAAATAGTGGTATAAAATTCTAGAATGAAGTTTAAAGGGTCTTTATTGGGAACCCTATAGAAAGATGGAAACATATTATAGCGGATTCTCTTCAATTTATAATTTCTAGCTACCTCTCCCATTCGTATACATGAAATGGTAGTGTCAATCACCGATTTAGCATACTCCATCATCACTAGTTGCCTTTCACCTATCTTTCGGTTGTTAACTTGATCTTTACGCTTGGGTTCCTAGTAATTGTCTTCAATGTCGTCTTGTGGGTTCACTATTCATAAATCTCCTTCCTAGCATAAACTAATTGAATGCACTTCCTAGAGTCCTCCAACCTAGCTTAAACTAACTAAAGGCAATGCTAAATTAATAACAAAACACACAATAAAACATGTTAATAAAATACGACAGTGTTAAATTAATAATGAAAACTAACAAAACACGTTAACAAAAAAACACAATAAAACATGTATGCATAAAAAAACATAAACAATCAAAATCACTTTAGCAAAAAAAATTAAAATTAAATGAAGACATTAGACACCTCCTCGGCAACGACATCAAAAACTTGTTATGCCCAAATAAGTTCTAAAGATACCTAGGTTATCCTTCTTGCAAGTATACAAGGTAGTTGTAGTTGATTACCTAGCGTTGTCTCCCACGGAGGTAAAATTGATCCACCCAAATTAATCTTGAATAAAAAATAAAAACACATATAATCCTAAACATTTTATCTCGATTTCTTGAGTGAAGGCTTTAAACAAAATAAAAAATTAAACAGAAAAGTAAACTAATTCAACCATAAGCAAAAATGAATAGATTAATCAAAGATGAAAACTCTTGAGAATTAATTTCACTAATTTAATCTCTTACGTATAATTAAGGAGATATGATTAGATAGTTTTCCTATTAAAATTAATAGTTGGGTTATAAGATTAACTCGATTAATAAACTAAATCTAATTTTTGTATTCAACCAGTTATTATTTGAATAAATTATGGAAAATCGACTACTAATTACCACTTCAGTTAATATATTTCTAATTCTTAACCTAAGCGTCTATAGTTTCTCATTCCATATTAAATTTCTCCTCTCGGTCCTTCATTTAATACTAAAATGATGTAAAGTCCAATGCTAGTACATCCATTTAGTTCATAAACTATAGCAACATAAGAAGAAAAAAAACCTATTCCCTCAGTCATGCATATTTGACAAAAATTGCTACATTAATCCTCAAGAAAAAAAAGATAAGTCCATCATGGAAATAACAAGATTATTATCTTCATATACTTCAATCTCATCCTGATCAGTATAAGAGAAGTATTAAAGTAACAAACCGAGTAAATAACTGAAATAAACTATTAAAATCTAACACAGTATGGGTTGGTTAAACTGTATAATAATGAATCCAATAAAATAACAAAGAAACAATGCAACAAATAAGGAAGAAAAGCAAACAAAGATCAGATGAGGGAGTTGTAGTGATCTGCTGCCCCTCTCAAACTTCCTAAATTAGCTCTCACTTTTTGATTCTTCTTGGTCCTTACCGAAATGATTAAAGGCTCACACTGTTTTCAACTTATTGCTAATTTCTCTCTGCTCACCCTACTCTCTCTATTTTTACGTCTCTTCTCCCCTTCTTTCTCTATCTGTTCTCTCTCTTCTAGTTTTTGGTGTGTCAGAATAGAAATGTAGAATGTGTGTCTGTAGAGTGTCTATAGAGTAGTGTATCTCCACTGCCTCCATTCTCTCTAGCTATTTGTAGTATGACTCTAGGTTTAGGGTTTCAAGTCATGACCCCTACAACTGCCACATAAAAAGTAGACAAATTGAAGGAAATATATGTCATAAGGGTGAGTATGGTAGTCACAGGTGTAACTCATTGTCACCCCCGTGCACCACCACCGTGACACCATCGTGACTAAGCTTATCATAGTGGTAACAAGTTAGTCATCATCGTGATAAGATTTGTCATAATGGTGACGGCTTTAGTCACCACCTTTCTTTGTTTTTTTTCCCTTCATGCAAAATTTACGTCAACTTTTCTTTCAACCTTCAAGCAAAATTCATAAAATAATCCAATTAACATTCATGCAATATTCACACCATTTTCACTCAATTTATCTTAAATTTGAATCAAAACACATATTTATAATCAAAATCAAGATATGAAAGCAATTAAAAGCAAAATAAACTAGACACAACAATCCATACTCATCATTGCTAGCTAGAACTACATCGTGCACTTATGAAAATAGACAATCAATGGGTGTTTATAGGCATCTAGATATTGGATAGCTTTCAAGCATCGATGGATGGATGGTTTGTAGACTATGATAGGTAGGGATTGCGATAGTTAGTTAAGCAACAACATTCTCAAGTGACATTAATAAATTGCAACAAAAAATTAAAGGAGATGATTGGCAGAGGTTGACATAAGAGAGACTAGGCTAATAATAGGCAGATGAAGGCTTGAGTTAAGGACAACTAGGTGATGACTAACTACTTATGCATTGGTTGTTGGCGAGTAGTGGTGTTGTTAAGTGGTAGTGACAACAATGGTGGTTAACCTAAGTTGAGGAATATGAAGGGCATTTGTTTGTTTGTTGACATGTGCTAGATGCATTTAGAGCGTTATGAGTTAGATGAGTTAGCATTAAACCTAAAGCCACATGGACTGTCCACATATCCACCACAAATTGATCATATTAATAAAGTAACTAACAAAATAATGTTTATACTTAAGCTGTACAAATTTTAAAAATTTAATCACTAAGTTAAAAAAAATTAAATTTGAGTACTGAATTAGAAAAACTAAAAAATAGACAATTTTGAATTTTTATATTTATTTGTAATAATACTTTTATTGTTTTAATTATCTAAAGAAAATTATGTATTAAAATTATAAAAATAATAATTTTATTAAATATTTGTTTAGTTATTTTTACACAAATATTATGTAGTAGTAGTAGTAGTAGTAGTGGTAGTAGTAGTAGTAGTAGTGGTAGTAGTAGTAGTAGTAATAGTAGTAGTAGTCGTAGTAGTAGTAATAATAATATTATTATCATTATTATTATTATTATTATCATTATTATTATTATTATTATTATTATTATTATTATTATTATTATTATTATTATTATCATCATTATCATCATTATTATTATCATTATCATTATCTTTATCATTATCATTATCATTATCATTATTATTATTATTATTATTATTATTATTATTATTGTTGTTGTTGTTGTTGTTGTTGTTGTTGTTGTTGTTCTTATTATTAATTTTCTTATAATAATAATAATAAGAAGAAGAAGAAGAAAATTAATAATAATAACAAGAATAATAATAATAATGATAAGAAGAAGAAGAAGAAAATTAATAATAATAACAACAATAATAATAAGAATAATAATAATGATGATGATAAGAAGAAGAAATAATAATAATAATAATAATAAGAAGAAGAAGAAGAAGAAAGATTGTTTTGACCTATTCCACATTTTATGGAGTAGGTAAAGGCAGGGGGAGGTATTTTTAGCTACTCCAGAAAGTGTATGGATAATTAAACCTAGAATTAGTTATTTTGTATGTTATTTTTTAACCAAACAAAGGAATAACTATTCATTAAGAATACATCAGTAATAGAATAGTTATTTTACTCAACCAAACATGTCACTAGAGAATCAGAATTATTTTAGAGACTTCGATAATTCGATCAATTGTAGTTGCGAATTTATCGAGATTTAAAAACACATGATTAAGGACAATTGAGAGCTTATGGATAGTAAATGCGGGTCCTCATTATTAAAGGTAAAGTCTAAGCATTCTTTCCTTGTCCGTAATAAAACCATGCAAGAAAGAGAAAGCAGTCAAACTTCACTGGTATACATGTATGCCCTATTGGCAAGTATTAGACCACTACTTTCTTTTTTCTTTTTTTGTAAACATTAATTATCCACGTAAATAAAACGTCAATTTCACGTGGTTGTAGTGGGGAACCAATTTAATGTCCTAGGGTCCCCAAGTTTGCTGAAATTGGCATAGTTAGAGTTGACAGTTTTGGACAGAGCATTGTGTACTGACATCACATTACATAATCTTCTTCTTTTCTAATCAAAACAAGCAAATGATGAATCCTTTTCATCAGCATATTAGCTGGCTAATGAGATCAATTTTGACTAATAACATTAATGCATCTTGTCTAATTTCTCATGCTCTTGAAATTTGTAAGATACATCATATATTGTTTCAATTTATTGAACAGCTTAAAATAGGCCTGTATATTTAATTTCAATTACATTAAATAATGGTTGAAGCTGAAGACGGGGTCAGCTAAATTTGATCCATATTTATTGGATTGGATCATGGACCACTATTATTGGCCCTTTCTAGCTTTAGCCCTTTCATCTCAACCGCCTCAATAAATTGTACAGTCGATATGTTGCCCACCAGAAGCCTTAAATCATCCATCTGTTTGTCAGTATATGTAGCCTAAATCCATTTTTGGGGTGATATCAACATATAAACTTCATCTGTTTTTATTTTTTAAAAACTTATAAAATGTTGATTTAGTTAAACTTTTTGTTTTTATTTTTTGTTTTTATTTCTTCCTTTTTAATGATTTATGATAATAATAAAAACTAGTCTTAGTTTTTTAATTTTATTATTAAATATATATTATTTAATTGTACAATGTTAACTACTAATAAGAATTATGTTAATACAATATATTTTAATTTATTTGAAATTTATAATAAAAATTGTTTTGAAAATAAAGTAATTTTAGACTTAAAAATAATATAATAATATTTTTAAATATAAATATTTTCGTAAAATATATATAATTTTTAATTTTTAAAATTATTTATTTATTTATTACATTTAATTTAATTTTGAATAATAACATTGATTTTAATAATTTAAAATTTATTAATAAATAAATATAACTTTATAAATACAATTACTATAAATTTCTTACTTATTTAACTATTTATTACTAATACATACGATAAATTTATTATTAAAAATTATTATACAAGAGACTAAAATAAAATTAATTACTTAATTTATAAAATTAATTTATTTTCAATTTTTAATATCTTCATTATAAAATTATAAATACATTACTAGTAACATTCAAATATCTGGAAACATAAAAATGAGAACTAAAAACTAAACATTAGAACATAATAAAGAGAATCATCTTGACCTAACTGATGTTTTGAAAATAAGACTCATGTTTTAATATTTCTAAAAGAGGTTCATATGTTTAATAGCTACATGATTCTCACTTCATTTAATGGATCCAAGTTTTGATTGATGATTTGTTGAGTGTCCAATTCTATTTTGAGACTTTGGGTGATAGTAAACGCTTTTATGGTTTGTGGGAATAACGAACAAGTGAAGATAAGATAGAAAAAGTTCTTTTGGGGAGATATATGGCCATGTAGAGTGTTACATGCCCGTAACTTTGACTTTTACAACTATATAGATCAACCTTGTAAATCTCTGTAACTGTGTGAAGGAACGTGTGAAGAGTGAAGATATACATGGTTGTAGACACACATGTACGGATGACATGAACAACCGTATGTGACGACTATGTAGCCTTTTGTAACCATGTAAGTCCGTGACTCAAGTGATGCTCGGAGATACATGGTCACTTGATCGTGTATGTGACTGTGTTGTTACAAAAAACCTAATTCGGAATATAAAAGAGGAGAAGAATTAGTTTTGTTTATTGGGAGACGCAAAAATACCAAAAAGGGAAAAAAAAACATAGAGAGAGCAAGTAGTTTCTAATTCACATCCTTGTTTAATTGATTTTGGTGCGAGTTTGTTGATTTGCACTTCAACTTTAATTTCAATCTTGAATCTTTGTAAGATAACTTATTGTGGGATTAGAGATAAATTTTTTGTAAATCCTTATTTTTGATTAGTAGATTTGCTTGTCAATTTAGCCTGTGGTTTTTTCCTATACTCCTGAGGGTTTTTTCAGATAAATCTTTATGTTTGTTTCTTTATTAAGTTTTTTTTTTATTTTCTTGGTGATATTATTTGATTAAACTTGATTAGAGTATTTTGTGATTGCAATTAAGTTGACTCGATAAGAGAGTTGTGTTTTTTAATGTGTTTTTCTTTTGTCTCATAACAAGTGGTATCAAAGTTATCATAATAAAAGGTGGAAACAACTCTATGATCAAGTTGATGTCATCAAACTACTTTATTTGAAGGATCATGATAAAGGACGTTTTGTACTGTAAGGATCTCTTTGATCATGTTGAAGTGAGCAAAGGTGTGAAGGATGATGGTCCTTCAAAACCTAGAAAAATGTCAAATAGAGAATGGGAGAAAATGAAGCAAAAATTCTTGGCACAATCATTGATATTATCATATTCAACCATGTGTCTCAAGAGATCCTTTCGAGCTATGGACAAAGTTAGAAGGATTTTACGAAAGAAAGACTGACCACAATAAGGCTTCTTTGATCAAAAGGCTTGTAAATTTGAAGTTGAAAGCTTGGAAATTTTGGGCAAAGAATCTAGTTATTTCTAGGATATAATTAACAAGCTTACTACAATGAAGATCATTCTTGATGATGAACTCCAAGCCTTACTCCTCTTGAGTTTGTTAACGAATAACTGGGAGACATTGGTGGTGATGATTAGAAATTCAACTCTTAATGACGTGCTTTATTTAGATGTAATAAAAGAAAGTATGTTCAACGAAGAAATCATAAGAAAAGATATAGGAGTTGACAATGTGTAGGCTTTCTTGGAAGAAAATTGGGGAAGGGGCAAGAGTAGGAGACCTAAAAGGCGTGACAAGTCTAAGAATCGATCAAAGTAAAGAGGTGATAAAGATGTGAAGACATGTCATTATTGCGATAAGCAAGGACACATAAAAAGGTTCTACTATAGATAGAAGAGGATTTAGAAAAGGCAAAATCTTTAAAATGATGGTGATGATAAGAGTACAACTGCAATTGCTTCAAATATGGACGAAAAGGTATCTTTAGTTTGTGCAACAAGAGATTGTTTTAATATCAGTGATTTTGGTTCTGAATGGTTGATTGATATAGGAGCATCAAATAATTATATTCCAAATGTGGAGTACTTATCAAAGTATAAGAGTGGAGACTCGGGAAGCATAAAGATGGATAATCAAAGTTTTGTTAAAATTGTCGGAGTAGGTGATATTTGAGTTTTAAAAAAATAGAATGCTTGCTAACCTTGAGAGATATATGACACATTCCTGATTTAAGGTTAAATATGTTATAGACAAATGTGTTAGATCGAGAAGGATTTAAACACCCTTTTAGGGATAAAAATTGGAAGTTGTCTAAGGGAGCAATAATTGTTATTAGAGGAGAATTATATTGGATATTGTACAAGACATACTTAAAGGTGTGTGGTGGTGGAGAAATATACATAGTCAAAGAGGAAACTTCTCCAAATTTGTGTTATCGATGCTTAGGGAGCATGAATAAAAAGGGAATAAAGTTGCTGGCTGATAAATTCCTTATCCTATTTAAAAACTCTTTACCCCTTAATCTTTGTGATCATTGTTTAGCAAGAAAGTAGTATAGAGTCTCTTTTAAGAAACGATCTACAAGAAAGACGGAGATATTGAGGTTGGTGTATTCAGATATCTGTGCCCCTATTGAGGAGGATTCACTGGGAGGTAACAAATATTTTGTTACATTCATTAATGTTGTTTCAAGGAAGACTTGGGTATATATGTCGAGAGACAAGAGTTAAGTATTCGAAACTTTCCATAAATTTCATGTTATGATAGAAAGGGAAGTTAAAGTACCTACAAACAAGCAATAAAGGAGAGTATGCTTCCAAAAAGAATACTATATATTTCTTAACATTAGAATTAAGAAAACTAAAGCAAAGACTCTACAATATAATGAGGTTGATGAGAGGATGAACATAACTATTCTAGAGAAGGTTCATTGCATGCTCAATGTTGTCAAAGCCATTTTGGGGTAAAGCAGTCTATTTGATCAATTGAGACCCTTTAGTTATGTTAAATTTAAGATTCCCAAGAGAGGATAAACTGCTAAAATCGTACATATCATCATCTAAGAGTGTTTTACTGCAATATATTTAGACATGTACCTAAGGATAAGAGACAGAAGCTTGACTTAAAGACAATACCTTGTATCTTTGTAGGCTATAGTGATGGACAATTTGGCTTTAGAATCTATGACTTAAAGAAGCAAAAGATGGTCAGGAGCATGAATGAGGTATTCTAGGAGCATGACAAAGGTATTGATCTTCTAAAAGAAGATAAGTTAACACACAGTAGTAGGTGGAGCAATCAGATCCAACAAATGATGAAACATAACTTCAAAGGTCAATAAGGGAGACAAGTCCTTCGAATACAAAATATCTATTAGTTATTGAGAATGTGCAAAAATTTATGTCATGTAATGAAAACAATCTTTGGCTCGCAAATATGAAGGAATAAATGAACTCCCTAGAGAAGAATGATACATATGAGCTTCTGAAACTTCCAAAATGAAAAAAGGAACTGAAGAATAAATAGGTGTTTAAGATGGAGAAAGACAACGATTTAGTGAAGCACAAGGCAAGCTTAGTGGTGAAAGGGTTCAATCAAAAGAAAGGTATAGATTTTGATGAAATCTTCTCATTAGTGGTTAAGATGACTTCAATTCTAGCAATTTTAGGTTTTTATGCTTGTTTAGATCTTAAACTTGAACAAATTAATGTTAAAACAAACTTCTTACATGACGATTTGGAAGATGATATACATAGAGCAGTCAGAAGGTTTCAAAGTTAAAGGCAAGAAGAATTTTGTCTACAAGATGAAGAAAAATTTTTAAGGGTTGAATCAAGCTCCAAGGCAATGATCTTAGAAGTTTGACTCTTTTATGAAAAATTATGGTTACAAGAGAACTTATGTAGATGCATGTGGGTATTTCAAAAATTTCATATGTGAAGACTTCATTCTTCTTCTTCTATGTGTTAATGATATGTTGACTGTGACTCAAGATGTTGGTAGAATCTAAAAGTTGAAGGTGGATTTGTATAAATCTTTTGATATGAAAGATTTGAGACCTATAAAGAAAATGTTAGGCATAGAGAAAACTCAGGACATGAAGAATAGGAAATTTTGGTTGTCACAGGAAAGGTAATATTGAACAAGTGCTATAAAGGTTCAATATGAAGCATACCAAGCCAATTAACATGTTAGTGGCACCTCACTTCAAGCTGAGCAAGCGTGCATGTCCCTTAACAAAAAAGGAGAAAGATGGTATGTCTTTTATTCCATACTTATCTGTAGTAGGGTCTCTGATATATTCTATGGTGTGTACAAGGCCAAATATTGCACAGATTATTGGGTTAGTAAGCAAATTCTTGTCTAATTCAGGAAAAGTTCAATAAGAAGCAGTAAAATGAATATTGAAATACTTGTAAGGTACTTCAAAATGAAGCTTGTGCTTTAGTGATGCAAAGTCAATTATAGAAGGTTATGTGGATGCAGACATAGCTAATATCTTAATGGAAGAAAATCTACTTCAGGTTTTCTGTTTAAGTTTATGGAGAGAGCCATTTCATAGCAATCAAAACTATAAAAGTTGTATCTCCATCTATGATTGAAGAAGAGTATATAACTATAGTGGAAACTAGTAAGCAGATGCTTTGGTTGAAAAGATTCCTTCAAGAGTTGGATACGAAGCAAGAAGACTCTATAGTCTTTCGTGGTGGTTAAATTGCTAGTGACTTAAGCAAAAACACTATGTATCATTCTCGCATAAAGGATATAGATGTCAGATAGCATTAGTTAAAATCTGTGATTGAGGAGCAACAATTAATGTTGAAGAAGATTCATATGGACTTGAATGGTATCAGTAGGTTGACTAAAATAGTTCCCGAAAGTAAGCATACATTTTATAGTAAGATTGTCGAGACATCTCTCAAGTAGTAGTGTAAGCATAATATGTCTTCCCTATAACTAGGTTGGAGGGGGAGATTGTTGAGTGTCCAGCCTTATTTTAAAACTTTCGATGATTGTACATGCCTTTACGGTTCTTTAGAATGACAAACAAGTGAAGATAAGATTGGAAAATTTTCTTGTGAGAAGATACACGATCGTGTAGGGAGCTATAAGCTTGTGTCCTTGACTTTCACATTTGTGTAGATCAACAATATAAGTCTTTATAACTGTGTGAAGAAACATGTGAAGAGTGAAAACATACACGATCGTATACATGCCCATGTAGATGACATACACGGTCGTGTATGACAACTGTGTAGCTCTTCATAACCACTTAAGTCCATGACTCAAGGACACTAGGAGATTAATGGTACTTATATGGGGGTGTATGTGACCATATATGTCGCAGAAAACCTAATTTAGAATATAAAAGAGGAGAACACTTAGGTTTGTTTATTGGGATACATAAAAACACCAAAGAGGGAAAAGAAAACAAAAAGAGAACAAGTAGTTTCTAATTCTCATCCCTATTTGATTAATTTTAGGATTGCGTTGAGAGTTTATTGATTTGCAAATCATCTTTAATTTCAATCTTGAATTTTTATAAGGCAACTTGTTATTATGGGGCAAAAGATCAAAAATTGAAAATCCTTACTTGTGATTAATAGATTTGCTTGTCAGCTTCGCTGTGATTTTTTCCTAACTCTAAAAGATTTTCTACGTAAGTCTCTGTATTTGTTTGTTTATTAAGTTCTTTTTTATTTTCTCACTGATATTATTTGATTAAACCTGTCCGATAAGAGAACCGAGTATTTTTTTGGTGTGTTTTATCCTTGTCTCCCAACATGATTGACACCACATAGCGGGACAAAGTTCCAAGCACCCACGATTGTACCTAGCTCAATTCTGTATATTTGTTATTACATTAATGCCTCTCCATAAATTAGTACCCCTGGAAGACCCCTACTTTCACAAGCTCACTCGGTTTTTGAAGCAGTCTATTCTCCTACAGCTTCATTTGTGGATCTCTATTACTCTGATTTGCGACAATTGCAAACTTGAGGAAATTCTACAGACAAGCCTATCTAGTTAGCTAGTAAGCCCAAAATGCCAAGTGGTAGTTACCGCGAAGTCACTGAAAAATCCCTGGATGTTACGCAGGATGACAAATTTTTCTCCAGGATTATGTCCAAAGAAACATCAATGGCTAATTCCTCTAGCAGAGTCTACTATGCAGGTACTTCAGGTGCAATTCCATTCTTATGGGAAACAAGGCCTGGTACTCCTAAGCACCCATCTGCTCATTCCTCTGTTCCTCCATTAACACCGCCGCCTTCTTATTATTCGACTTCAAAAGCGAATTCTACGAACAAGAGCGTGAGGCATAATCTTTTGAGAGGTATCTTGCTTAGGCTTGCTTCAAAAAGGATTTATGTTTCACCCTCGCGTTCAATGTCCTCTTCCGCATCTTCTTCTTCGTCGTTATCGTTATGGTCATCAGTTTCTTCGTCGCCGGCGAACTTCAGGAACTCAAAACGCAAAAGAGAACGTCGTCTTTCATTTTCAAGGCCTCCTGTTCACTGGAGAGTCAATGATGTTTTTGATGATGAGCTTGACACCAAGTCCGCTGAGCCAACATTGGGTTCAGGTCTTAAACGTACAGGGTTTCGAGGTTGTTATCTGGTCGGAAACATGAAGAGTGTGCTCTTGGCCATTGTAGGACATGGCTCAACCTACAAATAATTATAACTGTCTTCTAATCTTTTTTCTTCGATAATCTGCAGGTATGTATTAATGATTTAATGGTGCGTTTGGGCCTAAGTAGATAACCCCCCCACCAAGATGATACTTTTAGATCATGTAAGAACTGGATAATTCTACCTTGTTTTGGGATGTTAATGATGTTAAAATCAACGAACGTCTTGTTCAAAGTCAGTTCTTCGTCTGTTTTGTGTTCCTCTTTCTCTTATTAGGTAGTTTCTTTTCTTTATATTATTCTAGTTATTGTCTTAGTGACTATATCTTTCTTTCTTATGCATCGCATGTACCGATTCAGATTAGATTAAGAATCGAATTTTATAGTCCTATTTTGACCATCAGGATTACAAATCATCCGAACTGATTCTGCTAATTTGCTAACTTATAAGTAGCCTAACCATTATGAGTTTCTTTTCTGACATTCCAAGGTTGGACGGAGCAGAAAATTTAATGGGTGTAGGCTTATTACAACTATTATTATGACTGTTTATTTTATGTGGATGTGGTATGACGGCCAAATGTTGATGCCTAGATTGTAAGCAGAAACCAATTCATAAATCATCAGGGTTTGATCTGATAATAAGTCTGTAGTTATATTATCTTATTCTGGTATATATATATAACTACAGAC
>JANPWT010000245.1:24410043-24429278 GCA_024678245.1 Erythroxylum densum | reverse complement strand
ACAATCGCTAGTCCAATTAATTGAGTGATCCAAGCCTAGTACTTACACAATTACTCCCTGTGGGACGATATTATATTATACTACTTGAGACCCGTGAACTTGCAGAACCACATCAAACATACCTTTAGATAATAATCAACCTTTTTTAATTTTTCAATTTTCGGTTCAATTTTTAGATTTTTGGTTCGATTTACTTCAATAATTCTTGTTGCTAAAAATAATTAATCGGTCAATTTATATAAATTAATAAGTTCTTTAAAATCAAAATAAGTCAATTAATATTTATTTAACACTATTTTTCAATTAAAATTCAAATTAAAGACAATTATTTTGGATCGCCTTTTATTTATTTATATTTAATTTTTTGACGGTCTAATATCAGTTGAATCTTTTAAACCTTAAATTCGATTTTAAAACATTGAAAACATTTGTAAGTACATTTGTAAATTTTTATATAAAAAAATCTATAAATATACTTTAAAAATCTATAAATGTACTTTTATAGATTTTGTGTATCAAATTGCTTTACTTAAAATAGGAATAAAGTTGCGTATTATTGTATCTTTTCAGATCTCATGTTGGTGCAAGATTGATGAGATTGCTTTTACCGTATAAATCGATGAAGTTAATCTCAGTTTAGCTTTTAATGTCAGAAAACCATTCTCTCTCGAGTGAAAACAAATGTTCAAGGCTTGAGCTTTAACGGCAAAACAAAAGGTCAATCTTGTTTCTTTGATTGTTCTTGCCATAATAAATATTTATGCCTTAAGTTGTGGAAAAGCGTAGTAATATTGAATGCATATATCTTGGAAGACAATGAAAGAGCCTATTGTTCTGTGTTTGATTATTACTTTTCAGACTTCTGTTCTCTTGGCATCTAATCTATTCATATCAAGCTTCTCGATTCATTGTTCTACCGTCTCCAGCACGAGAAAATGAGCCCCCAACTCAGGGAAACATGTCATAGACTCATTTTGGGACTTACCCAGATACCGAAAACTTGTCTCACGTGAAGTGATCATATTTCTGTGCGCATATCTCTTAAACTTTTTTTTTTCCATAAAAGAAAACGAACAAAGCGATTACATAACTAGTCTAGGGACTAGTCTAGGGAAACATATTCCCGACAAATCTTCTAACAGAATAAGGTGACACTCAATGGGTGAGGTAGGAAAAAATCTTCTAACAGAATAAGGTGACACTCAATGGGTGAGGTAGGAAAAAATATGACGCCTACATCAAAGTGAATGGCATAGTTTACTAATCAGTAGACGCATCTGTTGCTCTCTCGAAAAACATGGCGATGAACAAGAGTCTAGTTCCTGGTGAACAACTCATAGATACTCCGGACAATGGGATGGAGATGTCTGGATCGCTGATCGGAAGAAGAGAGGATATCAGAAATCACTGTAGAATCAACTTCAAGTTCAATCCGTCGATGACTCAAATTTCACGCTAGTGTTAGTCCAGTGTAGACGCCCTAGAGCCCTGCTTCCATAGGGGAGCACCAACCGACATGCTGCGAGAATCCACCTAGCCAGTGTCCTACACTATCATGTAGAAGACCGCTTACTGTGACTGTAGACGAGGACCGTTTGGATGTTCCATCAGTATTGAACTTGGTCCAACCCAGGGATGGATCCAGGGAGGGGTTAGCAAGGGCTATAGCCCCTACAAAACTAAATTTTTTTAGAATAGGTGTATATATATAGAAAATTAAGTAGGGCTATAGCCCCTACAAAACTAAGTTTCTTGCCCCCCCAAGACTAAAATCCTGGATTCGTCGCTGGTTGTTTGTGTTATGCTACCAACACAACTCCAAAGAAGGATAAGCTAGAGGCAGGGACCACTAAGTGTGTGATGGTAGGGTATGCAGTGGGACAAAAAGCATAGAAATTGTATGACTTAGAAACACATCAGGTATTCAGCTCAAGAGATGTGGAATTTTATGAGCATGTTTTCCTTTTGCTGAGGTAGACCAGAATTGTTCTCATAGAACTGTTGGCGTCTCCAATCTAGCTTGGAATTTGCATGATGTTGCTGTTAATAATTTTGAAAGGGGTATGTTTAATGAAGGTGTTTCTGGTGTAATGGAGGCTGAGGGAAAACCGCTTGTTGTTGCAGATCTTGAACATTCAGCTGAGATTGTTGATCAAGTTCATGGTACATTTGCATCAGAAGAGATGGTTGAGCATTTGAATAACAATATTATTCCTGCAACACATATCAAATAGAGTTTAAGACAACGTCGATCACCAGTGTGGATGCAGGATTATGTGACCTGCGGTATTTCATCAGATTCTGCTGTTAGGTATGATGTTTCTCCTACTTATACAGCTTTTATGGCAAATGTTGGTAATCAGACTTGGGAGCTCACCAAGTTAACCAAAGGAAAGAAGGCTATCGGTTCCAAGTGAGTTTTCAAGGTAAATTTTGCTTCTAATGGAGATGTGGAGAGATATTAAGCTAGATTAGTGGCAAAAGGGTATACTCAAACCGCAGGTATTGATTTCTTTGATAGTTTTTCACATGTTGCTAAATTGGTTACTGTAAGGACTTTTCTTGCCTTGGCTACTATGCAACACTGGTTTGTCCATCAACTAGACATCAATAATGCCTTCTTACACAGTTATTTAAAGGAGGAGGTTTATTTGCTTCCACCCTAAGGTTACACCAAAGCTGGGCCAGGTGATGTTTGTAGACTGAAAAGATCTTTGTATGGGTTGAAAGAAGCCTCTAGGGAATGGAATTATGAATTTACTACTTAAATTTTGAATTTTGGCTTTTCTCAGTCTGTCCATGATCCATGTTTGTTTACCATGACAAACAAATGTGGTTTTCTTGCTCTCTTAGTCTATGTGGATGATGTTTTAATTGGGGGAACTTCTGAAGCTGATATTGTTAATGTAAAGAAGTTTCTTCATTCTGGTTTCATTATCAAGGATCTGGGAACTGCTAAATATTTCCTTAGTGTTGAGGTCATTCGAACTCCTGCAGATATGTTTCTTTCTCAGAAGAAATATCTTCAGGATATTCTTACTAATTGTGGTCATGCTGATTGTCATGTTACTATTACACCCTTACCTCGAAATCATAAGTTTGATGAGCATAGTGAATTGTTCCAAGATGCAGACAGATACAGGAGGGTGGTTGGGAGATTGCTTTATCTGAATATGACTAGACCTGACATTACTTTTAGTGTTCAGCAACTTAGTCAATTTGTAGCTTCACCTACGAAAGCTCACTGGGATGGTGTTCTGCACGTTCTGCATTTTCTTGCTGGTAGTAAAGAGAAGAGCTTGTTTTATAGCAGTGTAAGTAGTCAGCAGTTGTCCTATTATTGTGACAGTGATTGGGCATCCTGTCCTATTTCTCGGAAGTCAGTGAGTGGGTATTGTGTTTTCTTGGAAAATTCCTTGATCAGCTGGAAGAGTAAAAAACAGACTACCGTTTCTAGATCAAGTTGTGAAGCTGAATATCATAGTATGGGAACCGCAGTGTGTGAGCTTCAATGGCTTGCGTCTTTGCTCCAGGATTTCAGGGTGACAATTCCTTTTTCGATTGATCTTTGGTGTGATAATCAATCGGCTCTCCACATCACCACTAATCCCGTCTTTCATGAGTGTACTAAACACCTAGAGATCGATTATCATATCATGCGGAATACATTTAAGGAAGGGTTTGTTCTTCCACGATATGTTTCCACCCATGACCAGCTTGCTGATGTTTTTACCAAGTCTTTAGCAGCTCCTCAATTTAACATTTTTGCTGTCAAATTGGACTTGGTTTCTTCCCCATCTATTAAGGAAATTATATGTTAGTTATTTTGTAATTATCCTTGACATAATTAGATGATTTATATAAGAGTATAATTAGGCATATGTTGCCGATTTTGTAGCATTATTTTAGGAGAAGATATGTTCGACAGTGTGTATATGTAGTACATTGCAGCAACGAGAAAAGCAATCTAATTTATCTCCAAGTCTTCTATTCTTGTTAATACTCGGAGCATCCAGGTCCATTATGGGCATATATTTCTGAATCTACTACATATATCTCTTTCATTCTCTTAATTTGGTGTTAACTCCCTATCTTTAATTGTTTCAAGTCTGCAGCTAAATACGGCTCCAACATTATCTTTCTGCAAAAGAAGTAAAAGGGCAGTTCTTTTATTTGAATACCCTGCCAAAATTGGTTTCCTGCCCACTTCATCCTCGTAAAAGTGACACACTAGGTCTACGCAAGGTCAACATTTATAACGGCCGGGCTCGGTCGTGAAATGGATCCTTCTTATTTACCGTCCTTGCACCCTCTGTCAGGATGCATCATTGTACTTGCGATCTTAATTTATCATCAGCTTTTATAAAACCGTCCACACGCCTCCAGGTCAGCCACCATGTTTTTAGGAACGAAATGAATAAATTTCTGTTAAACATTTGTGGTGGTAAATGAGTGAAATCAAGTATATAGAGTACATTGCGTACACGGACCGTGCCCACCTGAGAAAAGCATAGAGTGGACACGGGACACCGGTTTTGTTATCCGAGCCCTCGCTATCTCACCAACCAGAGGGCATTACAAAAGGATCAAATAGTTCTTAACAAGAGAAGACTCATGTATAGTTAAATGATAGTTACATTTATGCTCTAAGTTCATGTACTAGCAAGTTGATGACTCAGTATGCATGGTTAGCAAGGATTTTGACCTCGGAGATGTGAAAAGAATGTTTGTATGGTTTCACAAGTTGAAAAGATGAAGGGTTTTGGATGGACCAGCATCATCGCTTTAAGATATTAGGTAACGTTCTTAAGATCTGGTGAAGTCCTTGACCGCACAAACAGATTATAGATGTCTATCATGTGGGTGAGCTCTCGGATTTAGTGCAAATGAGAAAGATAAAGTTAGGTTCGCAACTTTTTCTTTGTTAAGGACAATTTTGTCACATTCCTTCTAATAAAACTCTTTTCCACCATCGGTCATCACTTCAATATTCTTCGATGAATTAATGTTAACAATTATATTCTAAAAAGTCAATTTAACATAAAATTCATTATGTTCAATTAAATTTTCGATGATAAGTCAAACTACTACACTTTAATAGTTATACATCTTCAATTTACCTAATGAGATGAAAGTTACCCTTATTAAAACAAAAGTTATCCATTTACCCTTTATATCATATCTAAATTTTACAGTTTAAAGTAAAGTACACATGACCATGTTCTCTATGTACATAAATATAGCATTTTCTATATAAGCTTATATTACTATTATTATAAATATGTGAAATTTTCAATATGAACAAGTGGTTTATATTAAAAAAGATTAATTTTCCCTAACAACAAAAAGAGTTAAATACTCTCATAGACCTCTCATCAAATAGTTAAAAGGCTTGCCTAAAAGAAGCACTAAAGGTGGTAAAAAAAGGTTAACGCATATACAACCAACAAAGGAAGATAATAAATTGTCTTCCAAACAGAAATACAAACAAAACCCATACACCATAAGCAAAAAAAAACTCACAATAAACACCTAAACATATAAATAAAATAGAGTACAAGAAGAAGGATTTGAAAATAGAAAAGAAGAATAATACCAACACAAGTAAGGATGCTTCTTTGACGGTGATAACACAACACACGAGACGAGCACAAGAGAGGGGACGATAGTAACTGGACCGTGAATGAAGAGGAATGTTGACGGCTAACATGACAATAAAGAGAAGTTCGTGTTCGTGTTAATAACCCAGTAGAAAATGATGCTGTTGTTGTTAAGATAAACGATGTCATTTTCAATTTTGTTGGAAGAAATGTAGTACAATTTCATGAGGATTTAAAAAACCATTACCAAATAGGGAGACATTGTCATATTCGTTATCACCTTTGCCTAACATAATTATATATAATTTATAAATTCTATGTTACAATACATAATTTTTAATTAATAATTAGATAAATAGAGTATATATATATAACATAAATAAGATATAGGAAAATTTATATAACGTAATATTTCATAAATCATTATAATAGTTACGATTATTATGTATACATTCATAATAATTTAAGTTAATTACCATATATGATAATAATAATAGCAACTTAATTAAAAATAAATTGCAATATAGTAGAAAATGGTAATCAATATTAAATATTAATATAATTTTAAAAAAATAAAATTTAGTATTATTGAAAATTACTTTAACAACAATGTCATTTCAAAGAATACTACATGATGTTAATGTGTGTTGATTGCAAAACTGTAAAAAAAATTTAGTGAACAAAATTGTCATTCATACTTTTTATTAATCTTTTTAAATATATATGATGATTTCATAATTTTATATGGCCTCAAAAAATTGTTTTTATTATCTATAATTTCATCATGATTTGTGTTTTGATATTTTAGAAAAATTTTGCAAAATTAAAAAATATATGAAAAAGGTATAATATTGGCCACAATTTTTTAATTTAGTGGGCAAACAATTCATCGTCAAATGTTGCGGCTATTAAAAAAACAATAATTGAGATGACATCATTTTCTCAACAACAAATGATGTCATCCCAACCTCTGCTTAATTATAAAAACCCGAAGCCCCTAACAACCCCTCCTAAAATCTTTCCTCCTCCTTACTCCCTTACAATTTTTCTTCCATTTGTTGTAGCTTCGTTCGTTCATTTTCTTCTCTCTTGTTGTCTTGGTTTTGTCCTCCATTGTCTCCTTGTAGTTGTACTCCACCTGGTAAGTAGTTCGATGAATGTCCTGAGTTTTTTTTCTTCTTTCATTGTGTCCGTTAAATGCTATGTTCATCATCAGTTTAGGGTGAGTTGTTGACTTGTTTACGTGTATTGAGACTGATAATGGTTGAATGGTTGTTAATATGTGTTAATGTTGGTGAAGAAAGGGAAAGGACATAATTTTTTTGGTTAATTTCGGCTGAATTTTGGTTGCTGTAAGGTGTTCGATGAAAGTCCTAAATGCTTGAATTGTTCTATTTTGATAGGGAATGAGTTACCTATCCATGCATGCTTTGCAGACTTGTAAAATCAATGTATAGATGATCTTTGAGCTCTTATAAAATATTGTTTGATGTATCAATAATGTAGACATTATGATGTTTAAATTGGTTTATTAATTTTAAAAACATAAGGAAATATAGAGAGTGTATTTCTCACTTACTTGATAAAAGAAATTATTGTTTACATACATAAAATACGTGGTGATTACAAACCCTAACAAACTCTTATATTTGTCTAACTCTTAAACGCTTGTGCATAAACATAAAAGGCTTGTGAACCAAATAATTACTGTATATCAATTACCATATCATTGTTAGAGAAGTGCTCTAAATAAAATCACCTTTAACACTTACTGTACAAATCATTTTATGATTAATAAAGGCAATTTTCATTATTTCGATGTTCGTATATTTATGGATTTGATGTTGATCTTAAATTGATTTAATAAAGTCCTTGATACAAAACATAGCATGGACGAAATCATGATGAGATCATGATAATAAGATTCCTATCATGTATAATTATGTTAGTATCTAAACTTTCCCTAGTCATAGGATTAATGAGATGGGATATCATTAATTCGTATAGACCAACATGTATTATACTCTTTGATTAGATTAAACAGTAGATCTCATAAGTTGTAGACATGAATTATTTAAAGTTAACATATGGATTCTTACTAAAGGTAGTAAATACATTAGATTGAACTACTATGAGATAATCATATGGATATTCTATTCTAGTGTTAATGATAGTCTCATCATAACAATGACGCAAATATCCTTTGACTTGAGATGCTCAAGGATATCTCAAATACCGATCTTGTGCTTTGACTCCATTCATCGGTGTCTTTCAGGGGTTACTCATAGGGCGGTGATTGGGTATAGCTTGATGTATTTATAGGTAACTGAGTAGCCAATAAAGGATTCATCACTCTTGATTAAAGAAGATGATACCCACGACCTCTTGTCGGGGTCATTACTAAGGAGTCTCTAACCATAGCAGATATGTGTCATGAAGATAGTCATCAATGATACATAAAGCAATGAGATCTTTAGGACAAGATCTAATAACACTTGGACTAGATGTGATATAGTCAGTCTAGTGAAAGTTGACACTTTGACCATACTCTGAACCAAGTGCGATATAGATGGTGAAAAGACAAATTGCATGGCAACATTGCATATGGAAGGGTTCATAGTCATTTCTGATTAATTGAGGGTCATGACGTGTTATTAGATATCGTTCTTAACTTACTTGAATTAAGTTTTAATTCAAGTGGCCAACATAACCAAAAACCTAATGGGTCACACACATAACATGGGTAAAATGATCTTGAAGGGTGATTCAAGATGCGAGAGAGTATTTTGGGATTGTATTACGATGTGATTATGGTAGAAAATGTTGCATGGAATATATTAGAAACAAGTGTTGTTGGCTTCCGTTAATGAATGATATTCATGGTAATTAAATTCCCATAACTTCCATTAATGCATGCTATTCATGACCATTAACTTCCCATAACTTCCATTAATGTATGCTATTCATGACTATTAACTTCCCATAACTTTCCATTAGTGATGGGAGTTATGGAAGAACAAATAGTGCAGAAAATTGAGATGATTTTTCGTGCATATTGTATAAACACAAAAAAAGAAAAAAAGTTCTTTTTCTTACGCACACACTTTTTCTCTCTAACTCTCTCAAGAGTTCATGTCTTTCCTGACACAAAGAATGAATTCTAGTTATCTCCTAGTAAGGTTTCATCCTTTTATCTTCGTGGACTTTCATTAGAGATGATCTGTGTTGATCGTTGTGGTTTACTACAACCCAATGCGGAGAAGATTAAAGAACAAAGAAGAATGTCAGAAACGTATGTAAACATCTTATATTTCATGTTTTTGTTTTTTTATATCTATATGCATGAGTAGATTTGGTTGTTGAGGTTCTAATTTATTTCTGTTACGTATATTTGTTATATATTATGTATAAGATGCATGATCAGAACCTAACAATCATAGGATAAGTAAAACATACACTTCTTATTTCCTTTTATATTTTATATTTTTACAACAAAAAATAATAATACCCTTTTTCTATGATTGCATATTTTATCCTTGCATATTTCATTTATAGATATTCAATATAATAGCACCTAGTAGAAATATGGGAAACAAGGTGTCAATAACCAAAATTGATCCAAGCCCACAACAACTTTATCAATTTGAACCTATCGAATAACAACCATTGAGTTCATCCACTAATGAAGTCAGTAAGCAACAACCTTTATCTACATTAACTAGTGCTCAGAGATCCTCAATTCTGTTAATCTTAACCACCTATAATTAAACTTACGCTCAAATATATATTTACATGTTTAATGTGTTTTTTATCATTATTATTTTGTTGTCAGGTTCCAATACCGACATAATTAGAAAAAGAGGTTGAGGTATCACTAAAGATTTTGAGTTGCAACACATAAATGTTGTAATGAACAACTCGTTGTTAGTGCATATTGACCATAGACAGCGTCGTCCTGTTGACAAGATCCAATCAGCTAAATTGTCCAGTGAGTTAGGTGTTGTTGTTAGAAATGAATTACCTTACCTTCAACATGCCAAGCAGTTGAAGGAAGACAACTTGCTACATAATGCTTTAGACAAAGTTTAGATAATTTTCAATTTATTTAATTATAAGTAATTTTGTTTTATTGATTTAAAGATTAATTTAACTTATACATATTGTTCACAAATGAAGCTCAATATTGTCGATATTGAGAACTTTGAAGTTTCAACATGTGTGAGTTCACTAGTGAAACAAAGGGCGAAGGATCATTGCTATCGACTCTATAAATACTACAAGTCTTTTCCTTTGGATGAAGAGGCAAGGAGACATGTTTCAAAATGGATGACTCCAGAAAATTCGAGTGAAATGTGTAATTATTAGGCCTCTTCCAAGGTTAAGGTTTGTCTTCTTTCTTTTCACATTTGCTTCTATTAATTTTGTTACAAAATTTATTGACTTTTTTTCTTTGTTTAGGAAAAATGTGAGAAAGTCAAGGTTAACAGAAAAAAATGAAAACTTCTCACAACACCGGCTCCAAATCATTTGTTATTATACGATAAGAATTTTTAAGTTCTTTATTTAGAAGTTATTATTATTTTAGCAAATATATTATTATCTATTGTGTTTCATTTTTTTTCAAAAGCAGAGTCAGAATCAACTACATGGAGAAGAGTGTGATATGATTACTATAACATCCCGTTACCATGTGAAGGCAAGAAAACTGATTATGAGAATTTACTGAGAAACTAGAAAATACATATCATGCTTAAGCTAATCATGACATGCACATTTTTGCATGTTAAAATGACTGTACATGCATTCATTGACATTTTCTGCATATAATTGAGTTATAAATGCTATTTAATTATGAATTGATAATTTTGGTAATATTTTGGGTATTTCAAAATTTTTAGTGATTTTTGGAAATTTAGAGTATTAGGAGACTAAGACAAATGTTGAAATTGGACCAATTCAAGTCTGACATATGGACTGAGTAAATACTGACTAATAGCTTACATGTATGGTGACATGTGGCAGTAAGTTGGTAGTACATGCGTAGTCACGTGCTTAGGAAGGAAAGTTTCTGTAGCTGAAGTTTTGTCCTTCATTGTTTGTTTCTCTACTGAAAAAACACCATCACTAAAATATTAACTTGTTTATCCAGTATTTTGATTCCTGCTCACTGTTGGAGACTATGTTGAATCAAGTAAATGGTGGTTTTAGTTTTTCTGGATACTATAACTGATTCTAATGATGTTTTGATGGTTGAAAATGAGTTCATGCATGAATTGAGAAAGTTGAGTAGTTTCGATGCTGATGAAGAATTGATAATAATGTGCTGGCAAATCGATTATAAAGTAAATGCAAAAAAATCGATGAATAAATATATATTATGTTCTAGTTTAGAGAAAACCGTTTATGGATGTTGTACTGTTCATACATGAATGTGTGGAGTGTTTTTAGAGATGGATATAAATGAGTTTAATGATTTTAAATGAAGATGTTGATCAGGTCTTGGAATAGAGTTGATAAAATGATAGGTTTTTGATGAAATGAAATTATGGAAAAATGCATAAGGTGAAGTAGATAGAGAAACAAAATACAGTAGAGATAAAAAGAAGAGATTCAGTGAAGAAGAAGAAGGGAGCACGATTGTGATTTCTCTAGAAAACAGCAAAGTCATGATCGTGACTTTGCAGGTGTAGGTAGCATATCACAATCGTGCAGGTAGACGATCGCGACCTTCAACGTTTTTCTGAAAAAGTTGTTTCTGGACATCCTTTAGTATTTTTGTTATAACTTCTTCACCCTATATCCAAATAACTTGATTCTTGAACCATTAGATTCAAAACACATTAATTGATTTTCATCTCTACCTAAAATCATAGTTTTCTGAAATGAATTGTTTGTGGAAATAAAGATGAAAATGTTGACTGTGTTGAAGTATGATAACTGGAATGATTTTATTGAACATACTTTGGTATTTTGACTATATCTTGATATGTAAAGTTCCAAATGAGTAGATTCTTTTTTCAAATGAAACTAGAGACATAAAGCTACAATTATCTTGGGTAATTCTGGTTTAAGACTATGTTCTGAAGTTGAAGTAAGAGTTCTATTATAGTTTAAGAACAGATTGATGCATTTGGAGTGTAACTTTCAGTATATTGAATCAAATTGAATGATCTTGGTGTCATTAGAAACCTAAGATACAAAGGGACAATTATTTAGAAGGAATTGTTATTTAAACCCTTCATTGTTTGGATCTTAATGATCATACACAATTGAACTGAACAGAATGCTTTCCGAAATAGTTGAAATAAAGAATAAGTGATTGAGTTTTGGTACAATCGAAGCACAATTAATATTTACATCAATGTATGACAGAAATATACCTGAGAATTTTTCATTAAATATACATAATACATGAAGCATTGATAAATGTGTTTATTTTGTTACATAAGCGCTGTAGTAATATGAAATTGTTTTTATTGCATATAGACAAGAGACTAGAGTAACTACTTTCAGATATTGTCGAAACATCAAGGCAATAGGCTTAAGGAGTAATTGTGAGTAACCTAAGATAGTCTTACTTTATTTGTTCTGTTTTGTATATTATTGCACGGTATTGATATATTACTAAACTGCATTTACTGATTGTGTACTGAATTTCGGACAATATATGTCCGAGGTGTTTGATGCATGCAAAAAAATTGAAAGTGTTAATTGTATGTGAATGAGATTGCCTGAACTTTTGATTCTCAACTGAAAAGTTGAATGTCGGACCTAGTTTGATGACTATTGATACTGTGACTGTTATACGGTGACATTACATGCAAATGAAAGTGATTAAATTGATGACTGAATTGTGACATACATATCATTTTAATGCATATAATATAAAGGTCGTTGTGTCTGATGTTGTTACTAACTGACTAATACTGTTACTGAGAGAGATGAAAGCTCTGTGGTAGAGCCTATGCTCCTACTATATACTGAGCCCGATGTCTGTAGTGGATACAAGAGATTGAAAAGGCACACAGTCACAGAATTGTAAAAATGAATGTGAGTCTCATACATATTGCATCCATATATGACTGGAATTCATTGAATGATTTGCAAAGCTATAATGAGATAATAAATTGATATGAACTGTGTAACTGAATGAGTTGTGTGACTGTACTATCTGAGTGATTTTTATGATGACTGTGTTTTGCTACATGAGTGAATCATCGAGGATGGTTACTCTACTGAGTTCGTAAAACTCATAAAAATTGCAACTTGATTTTTCAGGTTTAATGAAGATCTCCGGATAGGCAAATTGGAGTTAGCGAATTAACCAAGTCAGAGTTCTAGGTCATGATCAGTTTGCGTCTGCATATGAATTTCATTCTTTTGTATCAAAAGTGTAGTCATAAGTGTTATTCGATGTGTATGGAATGGTCTTGAAATGTAATGTTATTGTGATTACAAGTGTTTCGTTTCTATAATGGGCCCAAGTGTTTACTGAAACTTTGAGGAGTTCAATAATGATTGTAATTTTTGTGGCTGAAATTGTTTATAAATAAATTGGGCCGAAATTGATTATTGATTTTCCACATATGTGTACATTGTTTTAAACAATTTGCAATGAGTTTCGACTGATGACTGTTCTAACATGCTACTTTTGTGGGATTCGTACTCGGATATCACTTAGAATGTCGAGTACGTGTCCTGAGAGATTGGGGTATTACAATTACACTCTACAAACTGACATACTACAAGGAAGGTGAAGGCAGGATGTTTGAAGAAATGCAGAATAATTATGTAAGTATAAAATTTTAATTTTTAAGTTTATTTATTTATGTAATACTAATTAATAATATTTGAATTAAATCTCAATTATGTGTCTTAGATTTTAGGATAAGATGTAGGAGTTGTTGCAAAGATTATTATTTGACAGAAAGGAGCCCAACATAAATGACATTTGTAACAACTTCCTTGGTATAAGATCATGGTACATCAAAGATCTTGGGTATGACCCTAAACTAATTAGTTCATCATGGTCACGACCAGATATGTAACGACACTTCAAAAGGAGAACCAGCCGTTTAAGACTCAGTTATAATGTAATAAAGAAAAATTAGATCGTATAGAAGAAAAGTTAGAACGTACTGAAGACAAATTATAACTTAATAAACAAAAATTAGACCGTACTGAAAGAGAGTTTACCAAGTTTAAAAAGATAGTCAAACAAATACTTGGGTCAAAATATGTAAGTAGTACTGACGATAAGGAGTCTTGATTTGTACATAAATTTTTTTTCTTAACTTTTATAATTAACATTTGATTTTTTTATATAAAATGCATCTAATTTTTAATTATTTTATTTTACTTAATTATAATTCAAACAATGTTAATAACAATAATTTAAACAATGTTACTTAATTATAATTCAAACAATTAATGTTTAAAAAAAGAGATGAATTAAAAATATTATCAATAATTATAATTAAATGATAAATTGTTAATAAGAAAGCGTAATAAAAAATAAAAATTCGTTGCTAAAACTTTTTAGCTACAAATACAAAATCGTCATCAAAACTTTTTAGCTACGTTTCGCAAAATGTCAGCAATAACCTTTATCTACGTTTTGAAAAACGTAGCTAAATATATTCTGCTACCAAAAACAAATCGTTGCTACACATTATTACCCATGCCTACGCTAACGAAGCTAATTACGTTTAGTCACCAAAAACAAACGTCGTAACATGTCATTTGTGACAATTTTCTTTCTCCTCATCTATACCTTTTTGCGACGGATCTGTGATCTTGATGCGTCTGTTAATTGGCCAACCTTACACCGAAAGAAAGCTTTTGACTTTTAACTATTTAAATCACTCCGATGCTCTGACTGATCGAGGAAACATTTCCTATGCATATCAAGTTGATGTCTTCTGGTGGCAATATTTTAAACATAGTAATACGGCATCAGCTATGTTTTGCTTGATGGGGTTCAAGCACTTTCTTAATCTGTTTCATATGGCTAAACTTGTAGACAGATGATCATTAACTCTTACGCAGTTATTAAAGACAAATTAAAAAAATCTTAATAGTTTGTATTTACAGATTTATGAGACAATATATGAACTAAACTAAATTAAATTAAACACAGTAGTTAAAATGAAAGAAAATGTAGCTAGAAAGAATATTCGTAAAATCATAATGCTCTCTGGAGGGGACTTTGTATCGCTAACTCATCAAGGTTAGTGTCCATAAATGTATAAAAAAAAATAGAAAAATAATCAACTTCTTTGAAGGTGTACACTCGTTTTCATGACAACTTGGAATGCTTATGCTACATAAGCTATTCCAAGCAAAAGCGCTCCCCAATAATCAAGAGAGGAACAATCTTGGACATTTAATTTGATATCATAGAGTTATTGGTGTAAATTGTAAATAAGAATAATAGAATTATGAAAGTTATTAAAATAATTATAACTAATATGCATACAATTGTAATAAACTGCAACAACATATTCCAAGTACGTAACTGCAATTATTAAACATAAATATTTTTGATATCCTTTACTTTTGCAAAGGTTTTGGAATGCTATCTGGCCAATTTTAGCCATTTTCAAAGAAGAGAGAGATTGCTGTTTCTACACGGCGATGATGATATTGATTAAACCTCTTTTTTGGAACCAAATCCCTTACATGGCGGCTTTAACATAGGTGAGTTCTCGATATTGACAAGAAACTAACATTACCTACCCTTGCAAACTTCAGTTTGATTATCATCATTTTCTCTTCACTTCATCAGTCTTGCATATGTTATCGTCTACTTTAACTAAAATGCATAAACCTAAAACATCTATATCATTCTTACAGTACCAAATTAGGTCTCTGACCCTGTTCGAAGCAAAAGACCACATGCGGCCTTCGATGGACATGCGTTCCAAAAAGTCAAAACACATTAAAGGATTCACACGTGAGCAACTGGTGATATAGCTGGCATTTAATGGAATATAATCAGTTTCTCTCTGCCTGTACCTCTATAGGCTCCATTGCTGCTCAATATGTATGTTGGTGGGGACAAAATTTTTGTACGTAAAATCCATGATTAAGTATATGTGTTTTTTACATATAGACAGACATCTAGTCTCCATGATCAGAGATGAACTATAGAGAAAGCTAGCTAGTGTGCTCTTACTTATATCATGAGAAGCTATAGCTAGAATATGCTGAGATACATCCTCATCATTCGGTATCACCAACAAACACAGAAGTTGAAACAAAGTAACAGAGAACAGCTTAGCTTCTCATTTTATTCTCTATTTTGTATTCCGTTTGTCTATTTCTTTTATTGGCATAAATGTTACTGGTCCACTTTCCTCCTTTACTGCCTTGCCTTTTAAGCACTATTTTGCTCCTCCTAGTTTCCTTTCTCCCTTGAAATCCCTCTCTTTATCTCTTATATCTCTCTCCCACAAACTACTCCTCCATCTTTCCCAGGTAGAGCATGCCTGAATATCCAAAGAAAGGTATATGGAATTAAATCTTTAACAGCTTTCATCCACAATGCAAGAAATTAGTTTAAGGTTCGTTGTTTGCTACTTTGCTTCAACTTGTAGTTAAATACAGAGTTAATTAACCTCTAGTTTTTGAATGTAATCTCATTCCATATTATTCCAGTGGAAGCAAGATTTCTAACTTTTTTTCTCTCCAAGCTCTTATAACGAGTGCTCTATAACTGCAAGTGGAAGTCTTAACTTATTCCCGTATTTATCAGTCAATTTCTCTTCCGATGTGCTATGTGCTTATATTTAAAACTTGGGTTTGGCTTGTTTATAGAGAGAGATTGGATGAGATAAGCAAAAAGATCAAGAGAGAAGCAGGTGCCTCGTCTCAAAGACAAATGTTGGTTCCTTCTGGAACCCTAAATACAATTACTCCCTGTGCCGCCTGTAAGCTCTTGAGACGAAGGTGTGCACGAGAATGCCCATTTTCTCCATATTTCTCTCCGCAAGAACCCCAGAAGTTCGCTTCCGTTCACAAAGTCTTTGGGGCCAGCAATGTTTCAAAGATGCTAATGGTAAACCCTAGTTTTCTGTCTGCCTTGATGTTTGATGCCTTTAATTATAAGTTAGTTATAGGATTAGCCATCTTCCTTTCCAGTAAATTCTCATTTTTAATGTGCTAGGTATGTAAATAACTTTTACAGGAGGTACCAGAAAGTCAAAGGGGTGATGCAGCTAATAGTCTTGTGTATGAGGCTAACATAAGGCTAAGAGATCCAGTTTATGGGTGCATGGGTGCAATTTCAGCTTTGCAACAGCAGGTTCAAACTTTACAATTTGAACTGAATGCAGTGAGGTCTGAAATTCTAAAATACAAATATAGGGAAGCCAACTTAACTCCATCTAATCATGTAGCTTTGTTTTCCTCTGGTGTTGTTTCTGTAGCCGCACCACTCCCTACTCCACCTGCGCTTTCTCATCTTCCTCTTCCTCCTCCCCCTCCTACTTCTTCTTCCATGTATGCCCACCCAACCAGTGAAGCCAACTATA
This sequence comes from Erythroxylum densum, assembly GCA_024678245.1. Classification (NCBI taxonomy): domain Eukaryota; kingdom Viridiplantae; phylum Streptophyta; class Magnoliopsida; order Malpighiales; family Erythroxylaceae; genus Erythroxylum; species Erythroxylum densum. Next base: position 24,412,144 of record JANPWT010000245.1, on the reverse strand, counting down.
GCACCATTTCCACTGACCATGTCTCCTTCTTTAGTTAAGTGTCTAAACTACTAAACTAAATAGAAATTGATCATCATTTATTTCTATCTTGTTGAGAAAAAGTTGAGGAAGGGATGATGGTTACTTGATTGCTTGGTGTGGTTTAAAATTTAATTTGTTCTGAATTATTGTCCAAGTCCTTGATCTAAGTCCACATATGCATGTCAATATTTGGATACCTCTGTTGGCTTATAATCCTTTTACATAAAAAATTTCCCTTATCACTTCTCTTTTAACATTATCGTCCTTAAATAAAGAATTCTATCTAACAAAGTAGTTCTGAAAGAATATCTCCATTGCACCTGGCCTGCCACGAGTCTTCTTAATTTATGCCACCATGTCATTCTGTAGAATTAAATTATAGTTATGAAGTCCAAGAATACTGATCAATGACCAACTGAAGCCCTTTTCAGTCTCTTGTTGATTGTGTTGAGAATTTAATAAATATATGTATGAGGCGTGACCCAATCCGAAATCCAGATATGCTAGCTGGATGACAACCGACAATTTCCATATACATGGAGTTTGTGCCACTTGAAGGTTCTGATTGTTGCTTAAAGTGGGGGGGATACGAAAGGTATAGTTGTTTTCATCCTGAGATAGGTTAGAAATGGTTACGATTGGAAAGCTCGTAAGCAAAGCCAGTTTTACATTTATCATACATATTGGTTTTTACCTTTACTACTTCAATGAACAGTTTGTATGATAGCGTTAATACTAATATTTCGTTCTATATCGAGTCGATTGATCTTTTTGTTTATGTAATTAAACTACTTATGTGTATAGAATTGAAAATTCTATCAAACTCCAAGCTGCACACTGAAGAGTATCAGTACAACATTTTGTGATATAATTGGTTACAAATAATGGGTTACATTGAGCTTAATTTAAATAATAATATGTAATGTACGGACAGTTGTTGGATGGTCAATGGTCTGCCAACTACATCTTCCCCAGAAATATTATTCGGTTTCCTTGGCGTGTGGATTTCAGCTGCTTGTGAAAGGCTAATACATTAATATGAATTATTTAGACAAGCAAGCAAAGGTAGCTAGCTACCTGGAATATCACTCATTGGAAAACTCTCTCTTTACATTTTGTATTCTATTTGTTCGCCTGATAAATTATCTTTCCGTAATTTTGATAAATCAGTCACTCTCATTAATGTCCTGAGATGAGATGTGATGAATCTGGTCTCATGTCATGATTGCTTGTTATGGTTGCATCCTTCCTTGTCCTTATGCACCCCCTTTGATTCTTCATCGGAGATTTAAACAATTCAAGTTTATACTGATTCGTTTACTGCTTCAACAGGTCTTTTCTGGTAGTGTCCAACGCAAGTTTGTTTATTCGTTTGCTTTTTGGCTCTCCCCTTGTTTTTGGGTAGCTTTTTCCACCATTAAAAGTTTCATGAAATGAAGCCACTTAAGTACTTATTAACTTACAGAAAAGAGGACGCAGCAGTTTGTATAATCAGTTATGTAATCAGTGTACACTCCATCCGAGGTAAAAGCGGAGAGTATAATCTGTAAGAGCAGAAGCATCTTTCGTCTCAGGTTAATAATATTCATCTTCCAGTTCTGATGTACTTAATGGGTACAATTGTCAAACTAATTAGCTATTAGTTATCACGGGTCGAGTTCGACCCACTGTGCTTCAAATACACAACAAAAGGTTTGGTGCTATTTCTCTGTATCGGCCACAGCCGCGCCACTCAGAACTCGACCTGGGTGGCCCAACTCAGACCACTACAAGAATGTTTGGATTTATTGACGAAAAAACTGACACTAAATTCAAATATTACGTCGGTATTAATATTTACCGATGGAATTAAATGGCCAGCAAAATCGTCGTTAATGCAGGCGTAGGTAACTTTAACAACGGAATATTAAATGCATTTTCGTCAGTAAAATTAACGATGGAATTATGGAAACAGGTGGGTATATCGGTGTAAATATACCGACAAATTAACAGAAGCAGTCGGTAAATAAAACGGACAACTTACCGACGGTATACGATATTCTGTCGGTACTATGCAAATAAGTTTCCGACGGTGTTCTTA
>JANPWT010000245.1:24354413-24364811 GCA_024678245.1 Erythroxylum densum | reverse complement strand
ATTGAATATTTCATACTCCTCGTGCAGTGTTGTAAATAAATATTAAAATATTGAAAAGAATTTGTAAAAGATTAAAAAAATGTTCTTAAAATATAAAACTAACTACTAGTGCATTGTTGAAAATTTTAAAAGAAACAACATGCAATACAAAAAATACATTAAAAAATACAATAACTGCAGTGCAGTAAAACATGAATGAGAAGAAACATCCAAACAAATTCAGAATACTGGAGAGAACTATTTATTATAAAAAGAAAAATAAAAATAAAACTGAAGATTTTTTGGGTTTAAAAATAACCTGAATTGTGAGATAAGATTAATCTATCTTTCACACACACACACCATCGAAATCTACATCTGTTAACGGTGGCTCAAACTCTTGATCGAGTTCCAAATTTAAATCGAACATCAAAGTGGGTGTGGTTAACAGATTTGATAACCTTGACACAACAATTTCATTAGGATTTTCAAAACTTACCGAAGCAACATTCAAATCAATTGAAACTTCTCTCTCATTACACATTACTTCAGCATTCAAATCAATATTTTGTTTTTCTAAATTGAAAGCCATGAATATATATGCTGTTGTTTTTAAAGTTCCTTCTACACACACACACACACACATATATATAGCCACTGGAGTTTTTGGTTTTGATTCCTGTACAAATTTTTAAAACATTTTGTAAATTTTTAGGCCCTAAAATTTTCACATGTTACTGTGCTTGGCTCCAAATTTGAATCAATCAATTTTCAAAATTTTCAACAATGTTGAGATCAATATACAAGGTTAAAACAAATAAACATGGATGAATGTCAAGAATTAATGATGGAGTTTTTGAATTAAGTTTGTGTTTGAATAAACTTTTGAATAAATTAATTAATTGTTTTTGTTATCTTTAGATCAATATCCAAAGTAGAAACAAAGAAACACAAGCATGGAAAGCAATGATGATGGATTTTCTTATTTAACTTTGTGTTTGGCTCCAAATTTTGATTGAATTAATTTTGAAAAATTTTAGTAAAATCTTCTAACCATACATGGTGGAAATGAAGAGACGATGGAAATGAAGAGACCACGGAAATGAAGAGACGCTCATATACATGGTAGAAATGAAGATAATGCAAAACCAAAAAAAATCTTTTTAATTAAAAGTTGAAAACATCCAAACTCTGCATGTGATGTTTTAATGATTGCACTGTTAATATTAATAATAAAAAAACAAAAGCATTATTGTTGAGTAGTACCATAAATAAGTGTATATCAAATATTTCATTAGCTTTCTTAATAAGTGTGTATCCCTCTAATAAAGCGACTTTTATTTTGGATAGGAGGGAGTATAATTTATAAAAATGCCTTTGTTAGTAATACATTTTTCTTGGAAAATGAATAAATTTTTATTAACTATAGCAAAGCTAAATTCATCATTACAACATTACAATGATCACATCCGATACATACATCAAGTTATCAACTCAAACAAAAAACAAGCAGAGTAAACAACTTTATGAGTTTACAAATGCCATTTGTTCTTTAATTCGATAGATAGGTAGTTATGAGCATTCTTGAAAATTGATACAACCCTAATCTAATTGATAATGTCCTTAACTAGCTGATATTTGCTTATTTCTTCACCTTTGTAAAATCTTTTGTTCCTTTTTTTCCATAAGGAGTAGATAGTAGTAGTGAATGATGTCTTGTAAATTATTCCATTTTGTTTCTAAATTTATGTTGAACTGATAATCCATTTTAGTGCTCCAAGCTAATAATAAGTTTGACAATAATCTGCTAGCTTCCGCATGATTCTGCTCTAAATTGATCTGGAATATCTACATTGAAAAAACAAGTGATTTCGATCTTTATCTGTTTCTTAAAAAATAGGCATGTCATTGTCGTTTAGGAACCAAGATTCAGATTAAAAACAGAAAATATTGGATGGAATTACGTTGACGAAGCAGTCGTGGAAGAACAAGCGAAGAAGAGAAGCACCCATTCGGGGCTCCCTGTAAATGGCAGATTTGACAACAGGTGTTACGGCTGAAAGAAGAATTGGGCAGGACTTCGAGTAGTAGTTGGTTGTGAGTTGAGCATGACCACTTATTGTGACAACCACTAGTAGTAGTATAGCCACATTAATGAACTTGAAGAATGAAAAACCCGCCATCTGATAGAATTGTAACAAGAATATGTGTTGCAATGCAATATATATAGATAGGGCCACCATTCTCAAGGCTCCAGTTGGCGGGCGGCAGGTTACCTAACACGTAGACTAAAGAGTAGTGCATGGCGCTATCTACGTTCCTAATTGTAAAGACAATACAATAAAATTACTTATATGGACTAAAGCTTAAGACTGGTTAAGACTAAAATGTGGGAACGCGTCTTTTACACTGTTGAAATGTAATGCCACAAAGACTTGTGATGTGAAAGTTGTCAAGATTCTTGTGCTTTCGGTAGCGATTTGTCAACGATATGGTTCTTAATTAAACACCCTGATCTATTTGATTTGTTGATGACCAAAGAGACCCATAAAAAGAAAAGCAGAAAACTGTACTACACTATACTTATTGACCACAAAAAAGAAAAGCAGAAAACTGTACTACACTATACTAAAGTGGAAGTAAAGATGGTTAGACCGGCACTCTAGAAGAATGAACTTCAACAACATGTGTCATCACCTTGTCTGTTGCAAAACTACTACCTCCCCAGAAGCATGTGGATCCGTGTACTGAGAAATTTAATCTGTGAAAGATTTGTGTAAAATTAGTGGTGGCCAGAGCCTGGGGCTAGATTCGGACCGGGCTCAAACATGAGTCCAATTAGATCCAGGCAAAATGAAACCTACTCAACCCTGTTTAGACCTATTTTTTTTAAAAAATTAATATAAAAATAAAAAACACAACGTTTTTTTTACAAAACAATGTCAATTTTCTAATAGCCATTAGACCTATCAATTTTTTTATAGCCATTAGGCCTAGACTACGACAGGTGTGGATAGTCGAGTTTAAACTTAGGTGAGACTCAAAATTTTGAAACTTCTGTTGATTGCCAAACCTAATTAAAATATGCTAATTAACCATTCTACCAATATTTACATTACGATATCTTTACATATGAATTGCGATCGTGCCATTTGATGTACTCTTTTTCTTTTTTTTACACCTGAGAGTATAAATAAGGTGAAAAAATAATTACTCTTAAAAGGTTAGTGGAGATTTGTAAAGGGTCAGCCACATACGGAGTATATAAGTATATAAAGAAGGAAAAAAGAAAAAAAAAAGACAAAGAACAAAAAATCAAAAAACAAAGAGCTACGATTGACTTATTCCAATTGAAACAAAAGAAGAAATTAAGAAATTGACTATGAATCCTTAATTTTGACTTATTCCAATTGAAACAAAAGAAGAAATTTAGAAATTGACTCTGAATCCTTAATTTTGTCTTATTCCAATCAAAACAAAAGAAGAAATTAAAAAACTGACTTTGAATCCTCATTTTCTAGTAACCTTGAGCTCGTTTCTTAATTGAAGTGCTCGGTTGACTAACACATCCCGACCCAATTCTTTTGACTTTGTTGGGATTTTTATCACAAAATGATTATATGTTGATGTCCCACTATTAATCAGGGCATCAACTAATTATGGATGACTTCTGAAGTGTATCCAAACATATTATTGTTATGATTTGACTAAAGTTTACTTCCTGTCACAAATTTACTAGGCATAATTTGACAACTAAACTTTGCAACATTGTTTGCTGACGCTATCGAAATATACAATACATATGAGTTTAGGCAAAATACACATTCCAGTAACAAATTTTTTTACAACACCAAGACTCACTAGCTCAATACCTAGGCTTTGCAAAGCTTACAATCTTGACGGATGAGCAACTCAGTTATTTGGTGGGTTAAGAGACCTTGCTCCCTGTATGTGGAGCCTTGATTTGCCAATTTGGAATAATTATTAAGCATTTTGCATTACTTAATGTCCTACAATCAAGTGATTGGTTATAGTTTAGTAATATAATTATTAGAAATCGAGCAAAATTCGTTCTTACACATGGCATAATAAACTTGAAACTTTTTTTCCTCAAGGATCAAAACCACTTAAATTCTATAACATAGTTGACATATAAAATATAATAAAACATGAATTATAACATCCCCTATACAAATCCTACAACCATTTACACATATAGCAACCAAATTCCTATACACACATTCAAGGTATACAATTCTATTCAATTATATACATATACACATTGCAAAATTCCCCAATGCTTAACATTTTTATTTAGCAGTAGTAATACAGCTTTACATTTACATGGTAATCCAAAAGAAAACATACAATCTCCTTTTTTCATTACATGTATAATCATCTGTAATTAAAAACATATTCCAAAAGTACTTTTTTTCTTCTATCTGTTGGCCTTAGTCTTTACAAATGTTCCCTTTACCTCACTCATATGACTTGGACCTACACAGATTAGCACCCGTGCTACTCTTGAAAGCATAGTGGGAAAAAATACTTAGTTTGAATGACTACTTACAATAGTCATTTGCCAAGCACATCCACATTTAGAAATATCATAACTCATATACCATAAATTCACCTTCATGAACCAAAAATTAATACCCAATGCTTATGTAAACAATGATGGCATACTTAAGCATAATACATAATGCAACATATTATCCATATACAGAAAATGCACATTCATAAGTCAAATATTGATATTCAATGCCTATCTATCCACAACCAAGACAATAGAGCAAGCATTGTAACATTTCCTTTAACCATTTGCCAATTTCACAATTCATATATTGACAAGTTATATGATATATATTTCAAGTTACAAAATCTATATATGTGTTCATACATGCAAGTCATAACTAATCACGATTAAAAGGGTGTCAAAATCTCACTTGTATACTCATACTATACATATATGAGCAATACATACACAAACAAATCATTTATGTACATGTAAGTTTTCTTTGGAATGCATTATGGCCAATCTTAAATTCCAACGTTCAATCATCCAATTCACACATGTTAAGCCCTATTTTATTTATTTCTAGTTGTTTGAAAATTTTCATACACATTCATAAAGGTTCGAATAAGATGCGATAGAAATTGAAAACAAAAAATGTCATAATCATGACAGACACTCTCTCCATTCATACCACTACTTGTTCCTTAATATGCATAAAGAAAAAGTTAGAACTAGGTTTCTAGGTCTTCTTGACAATTTTGCCTCTATATCTATAGTTTCTATAGTACTAATAATCAAACCATTTGGACTTTGAAATCATGAGATATAAGTAAAATATCACAAGTTGCTCCAAAATAGGGGCAACATCAAATCACCTTTTTTATTATCTCAATTTCAAAGGTCATAAAGCCATAATTAAGTTGAAGTCCCTTCTATAGATATTTAGCTCTATGTCTTAGGTTTCATATGCAGCTACAATCACACAATTTGGAGGTCTGTATTCTAAGTTGTGACTTAAACAATGTGACTGACTCAAACAACCCTAGACAGAATTTCACTACACAATAATCTATTGTCATATTCAACCAATTCTATATAAGATAACACCAAAATAGCACGAAAATATCATCCTAGAAACCATTCCACATCCAAATGAATTTTATATCCATTCAAACATACAAAAATATAAAAAAACAATTTAGTGAAGTCCCAAACCTGAAAATTGACAAAGTGGTCTTCTATTCCCTTTCCTTTCGTTCCTCTTTGGTTTTGCTTGACTCACCAACTAAAAACACCAAAAATATACCTCTCAATACCTCTTCCAACCTTATAATTTCATTCCTTCATAATCAAAGTAAGAAGCGATAAAGGTGAAGAGAAAATCCCTAACTTGAGGAGAAAAATATGAACTTATAATCCCCAAAATGTCGTGCATCTCCCCTCTCCATATCCCCATTCTATAACTTTCAAGACCCACACATATGCTTTATTACTATTGGACACATATATTTTATTATTATTAGTCACACATGCCTTAATCTAATTGGTCCATGTGTTAACTTTAGAAAAATTGCATATTGGTCCTTCTTCTTCCTTTACTTACCACATTGGCCTTCAATCTTATAAATTAATTTCATTCATCTATGTCTTAATTTTCTAATGTAACAAATTTCATGCAATTTGGTTAATTATTCCTAGAGTTATACCCAAAACACTACCGGCTGTTCGAAAATAGGGATATCAACCATAACTCAATTTCAAGCCAGAATTCAAAAACCATAGAGACACAATAAAACTTCGATTCCTCTATGAAACTTTTATACAAACTAAGAAATATCCAAATTATAGAAATATGTTTAATGGAACCTATCCCTTCAAAGAGATACACATCCCAAATCAACTAACTTCGATCTTATCATGCAAGAGCAACACAAAAATACATCCAATTTAACCAACAACATCCCATTTGCTTACGTAATACTTATTTTATCAATTTCCCTCACATCACATTCATAAATCAAAGTAAACATATCAAAAATTTCACATATTCACGTCTAAGTATGTATGTCCATGTTGAAGTGAACAAATTATCTATTTACCTATGTTTTTTTTACATTAAGTACCATTATGTCTCTTACTATACTTAGACGCACTCAATTCATTATGTTCACTTCTTAATACACCCTAGACATGCTATAATACTTTCGGGGTATATGTTGGGGTGTTACACATACCTTATTCCAAAGTTTAATCATTTTCTTGTCATTCCTTTTGAATCATTTCTAAAGTCGACTCATCTCAACTACCATAACCGTATAAGTGTTTAACCTCTACCAATTTATATAGAATGAGTTGGGAAAATATTACAACTGTTGTAGAAAGGGTTAGATAAGAAGTACTAAATCCCCTAAAACTTAAGTTTATTTATCATAAGTTTTTTATATTTAAGTAATCTAATTGAAATCAAATTCTAATTTTAATTAAACTTTAATTAGAATTACAATTAATTCTAATTAAATATCAATTATATCCAAATAATATCCATTATCTTATATTGATCCTTATTTATTAAATATCTCATATTTAATTATAAAATTTCTCAAACTTTGTAATCAAGTTTAGCTTAATTAAAACACATTTTCTCTCTTCAACTTTTTTTTCATATGTGACCTATTAGGTTTCTAAATATGTTAGCACTGAAAGAGAGTTAGTTTATCTAATTAAATAATTAAATCCATATGTCAAAATTGACATCTAACAATGCATCATTGATCATTTTATAATTAAACATTTTTATTATACAATGTTTCAATTAGGCATAAAGCATATAAATAATATCTACTCTATTTGAGTCTAATCATATTAGTTCTCTACCATTAGTATTTAAAGATATTACTGTCATTTATAAACTATTTTACAAACTATCATTCTACTTTAGCGAAGGATTTCTCAAAGATGAATCATATATTGATCACTCAACTATCTCTATATAGTTCGTGCTATATCCAATAACTAGCAATTGAGTTACTCTTGACTAGAATAAATTATAAGTAATATCAAAACATATCAATCCTCAAACGAAACACTTTAAAGATCTAAATTCAAAGGATTACTTATGCAGTCATCATAATAAGAATATCTATATACATAAAACTAATATTCTAAATGGAATTCTCATATAGGGTCAATTTAGTGAACTTATTTTCTAACAAGCATCAGCATATTTGTTTAATTATCTCTATACTTTAGTCAATGAGATCAATTGATTCCTTGATAAGGAAGAAACATAACATGTGCTAGTCTTGTTATGACTTATTAATTTTCAGTCTCAGTATAATAATGACTAGTAATAATTTAAGAATAATTCATAAATGAAATATAAATATCATAATTATGATCACATTATAATTTCATTATATATATAAATATATGCATTTTATCATATATATCTGAATATGTATATGATAATGAACCATAGGTCACTAAAATACAACCAATCAATTGATTATAGGACACAAACCAACAATCTCTCACTTACACTGACCCAATTGTTTAAATATCTTATATCATATCTCTGTGTGATGATCATGCTACAATTAGGGTAATAGTTTATTGAGAGAATTCTATAAGATTCTCTATGGTGAGTACTTATTTAAATCTTACAACTTTCATCTTAATTATCATTACAATTAAGAGAAAATGGCAAAATGCATACTTAGATCTTTGATAAGACCTTGTTACCTTTTGTATGTCCAATTACTATAATGTTCTATAGTACCTTACTATCTTGAAGAATGAAAAGAACTATATTAAGTTCATTAAAGAACTTCTTGATCCAAATAATTATTTTCATTGAATAAAAAATGTAATAATTAGTAATAAGTAAAATATACCTTAATAAGGATTTACTTTTAAAGTTAATATCCACATAAATTTGAATTCAAATTTCAACTCATATATAGAATAATAGACATCTTTAATACTCCACGAGTATCAGATATCTCAAATACTAAACACTTTTAGTACATTATCTATGACTAGAATAGGTAAATAACTTTTGTATCTATCTCTAAAGATCTAATTTCCAGAATTAAGTTTTTATTTTTCATATATATTATGAATTATTCTTCGATAATTATATTTTCAACAATTCAAAATATGAATTATTATTGTCTCTATGAAAAATATGTCTTTAGATAATTCCACCAGAGATGACAACTATAATCCCACTAACCTTAATGTTAACATTATAAATTCACAATCATTTTCAAAATAAACTTTTTGAATTCATTATGAAAGTGATTTTTTCAAAGTTTCATAACTTTTTAGTTATACAGTATTATATCAATAAAGACACTAGTTCCTATTGGAAGTACTGTTATGAGATTTGAGCTTCCTCAAACTTCATCTTACTCCTACTATTTATTTTGAGAATTATTCTCCTATAATATAAATTGAAACAAACAATTTGATCAATAGGTATGTAAGATTATATCTAACCCTTTAGATATATCATAACCTTTTGTTACGCAATCTACTTTTAAAATTAATAGATAATATATGCTTCAAGTAAGTATCACATCTAAAAATCATTAACTTTGACTATTTCAAAGTGTTATGATTTCGTATCTAATATGAAATATCATTAATTAATTTAAATGGAACTGTAAAAGGTAAATCATTGTACTTGGTATAGTTACAAAAGAAATAATCTCATATTGTATATTCATCCTTACATAATTCTATAATATTATAAAATTTAGTTGTGGATTTATTAACTAGAGAATCCCATTCTTTATAGAAAATTGAAAAAGTAAATCTCACTATATCAATTTCATTGAAATGCTTTAGTATTCTCAATGCTTAATTTCTACTTAGATTTAAACATTTTAAATATTGCAAAATTTTAAATCATTACTTCATTTAATACATATGACTATATCACTTAAAGTTATTAGTAAATCCAATGAAATATAATAATCATCCTTTTATGAATTGTTATTACATCTAACACTTCACTTGTATAAGATTTAATAATTCAATACCATCATATCATTTCACTAAAGAATGATTTGGTTATTCTTCAACTTAAAAAGTTTTACATGATTCAAAATCAAAATGATACATATATTCTTGTATGTAACTTTATGATTTCTATAATGTTGATTTAACCAACAAGGCATGAAGGATATTCTAAATTATCAAAAGTTGTATTCTTGCCACTTATATTAAGCAAAAGAGTCTCTTTTAATATAAGAAATACAAAACTATTTGTATAAAATTGGATCAACCACTTTTACTCGCAATATATTTCTTATTATGTCTCGAACATTATAATAATGTTAGATCTAACTTCAATATCATATACTCATAAGCATGAAATAGAAATACATATGATCTCTGTCATGTCATGAATAAGCAAGAAAATTCATGCAATTGTTTTTCTTCTAATAGCAATTATTATCATACCTAAGCCAATGCCTTCAATTCTAATTCATGTTTATGTTTTTTATAGGATAAAATAAGTGAAATAATTCCATTAAGGTACTATACATTTTAAGTCTACTCTATACGCATCCTACTACATTATGCAATCATGGTGTTGATATACATCTTAGATATTGTCATTGAAGTTTATAAGACATTTATTAACTCAAATTTTCATTATTTTTTTTCATCAATATGATATTGACATATCTCTAAAACTTTGTCACCAAATCCTAAATAGGGAATAATAACAAAATTGCATAACGTATATAAAAATTTTCTACTTGAATTTAATAATTCTTCTCAAACTTAACTTTTTGTCCAAAACTGTTGGACCCTGATTTTTAAGTAGAATTTAGAAATATAAAAAGTATGAAATAAGGATGTTTGAATGTAAATTATGAAATAGATGTGAT
>JANPWT010000245.1:24339955-24354313 GCA_024678245.1 Erythroxylum densum | reverse complement strand
ACATTACAATGATCACATCCGATACATACATCAAGTTATCAACTCAAACAAAAAACAAGCAAAATAAACAACTTTACGAGTTTACAAATGCCATTTGTTCTTTAATTCGATAGATAGGTAGTTATGAGCATTCTTGAAAATTGATACAGCCTTGATCCAATTGAAAATGTTCTCAACTAATTGATATTTACTTACTTCTTCACCTTTGTAAATTCTTTTGTTCCTTTCTTTCCACAAGTAGTAGATAGTAGTAGTGAATGATGTCTTGTAAATTAATCCATTTTGCTTCTAAATTTATGTTGACCTGATAATCCATTTTAGTACTCCAAGCTAATCATAAGTTTGACAATAATCTGAAAGCTTATGCATGATTCTGCTCTAAATTGATCTGGAATATCTACATTGAAAAAACAAGTGATTTCTATCTTTATCTGTTTCCTTGAACAACACACAAATTGGATCATATGAGCCAAACCATATATTCTTGGTTCTAATTCTATTTTTAATTACCAACTAGGTAATCATAGAACCCTTATGATTAATGGAGTTTTCCCATAACAAATCACACCAAGGTACACTATCACTATTGACTTGGAGGACCTTATAGCGAGAATTATTAAAAAAGAAAACACTCCTTTAGAGTCTACAATCCAAGTGACACCATGTTCTTTATACTAGTGAGTAATTTGGAGAAAGTATTGAAGTAAGGAGGTGAAACATCTGAAACTGCCGGACCACATAACATTTTGAATAACCGAGAAGGCTTTTGCATTTAGGGGGATTCTGTTATGAAACTAAACAATCTCACTTCTTTGCACTAATAGACTGAATTCATTCCAGTTTTCATACCAAATCCATATATTCTCAATGAGAGGGATATAGTCAGAATATTTAGGCTTCGCATGAGGGATGAGCACACCAAGGTAGTTGAGTGGCAAAAAGAGAGAAATTGGAGACCTAAAATTCTGTTAAGGTATCTTGAAATGTTAGTAGATACTTCAGATGGAGCTGCCACATTTTGCTTCTTAATGGTTTTCTGCTGCATAAAATCCCTAACTTCCTATAGTGAAGGGAAATGATTTTCCTCTAAAGCCTCAAAAGGGGGAGAGGAAGTCATCATATTGCCTCCTTTGGAGGCTTCCATAAAGCCTTCCCAATCTAGAAAGTTACTCGCTGTTACACTAGAGTTACAGCTAAAGTAGAAAGTTCCTGGTTTTATAGAAAGATATCTAAGATTATTTGTGCTTCTAATTTGGATTTGAACTTGAATGTAGTTAATTTCAAGTTAATTTGGAAACGAAATTCAGAAGTAGCTGGATTATTCTCAATTGTACCAATTTGATGCTTCTTCTTTTTTTTTCTTTTTGTTCTAAGCAAAATGTGGGTAAGGAGCGCAATTTCTTACAAGAGAAAATCGAATTGTAAATAAAAAATCTGGACATATGCATAATAATATAATTTCATTACTTTTGTTCACTACTTCCAATCCATTTATCAATAGCATGCAGGACAGCTTGTTTCACAACTCGAGCATCAATGTCATCTTTTCGCTCTATAGTCTGCAAAGTGAAAACTTTAATGTTATTGATATATTATCATATCAGATAAGCAGTTAATGTTTAAATTTTAATAGGTGCATAAAATATAAGAATCGTGAACATTGATTTCTACACTGTGAAAACGAAAATAGGTACGGGCCAAATTTAAACTGACTTTCTACTACAATATTAAGGTTTTGTTTCTTTTTTAAAAATAATATAGCACGGTGACAGGACCTGCTACAAGGCCAATCTGTGATCCCCTACTGAGATAAACTACGGGATAACCCTAAAAGTGGGAATCTCCTATCTAATTTAGTCTAACCAATCCTATTGGTCATTCAATATGATTGAACAATTTCTAAACTCATATCTAATGATTAAAACTACGTTATTTTAAACATTAGACATGATTAGAAAGGGTAAAATTGGACATTAATTAGACTAATTTAACTGAAATAACTTCATGTTGCGGTACTAGCTACATATCAAGTTGAGGTAGCTATACATAGTTAGGCTGGAACAATGGAAACGTGTGACTGTTCCACCAATGATAGTCACAACAAACCACATATGGGGAGAGGATTCTAAGCCTTTAAGCACATACATGTGTTCAATATATAAGAAGTTTTCTGAATCTTACCTCTCCACCAACTGCTTGTAGATGAAAAGAGTCTGTACAAGAAACCCTAGCTTCCAACACATTAAGACCCAGTTCTTCAAAGGCTTCCAATATGGACACCAGCAATCCAGGACAACTTGTATCCGAGAAAACATTGATCATAAAACCGTTTTCTAGGCTCTCTACTTTCACCTGTTTTGAATAAAGGAAAATTTACTGAAACATCAGGTACTTCGAGAAGAAACCCAAAGACAAGTCTCCGAGATGATTAATAGAGAAATTGAAGTCATTGGTACCATAGGCAATTTATTTGCGTTGGTTGAAATCTGGGCAGCTTCTATATCTTGATTAAGTCTTTCTACCTTTTGCTTCAGCTCTTGAATGTACTTGGATGCGTCCACTATAATAGAGGTTTTGTTAACCTGTTACACGCAAATAATATGTGAATCTGTACCGTCCTGTACTCTTTTTTATATCACATGTTTATCTATATAAGAACCAAATTTATAACCACAGAGAATAAACAGATTCAAATTTATTTGGATATTATTACTAGGAGAAAGAAATGCCAAACGTAGCAAGTTCACCACTGGTAGATTTTGACCAGGAGCTTGTTCTCCGTCAACAGGGATAGGAGAGAACTCGTAAATTTTTAATACTGAATACTAATTAATCAACATAAGTATATTGACGTTAGTATCTTTAGCAGAAGAATGGAGATGAAGTACCAGAACGTGATCAGGAAGGCAGATAAGCTTTTACATACTATCTGAAAACAGGGACAAGCAAAATCTACGAAAGCATAAAATAAACTGTAACCAACACAAATAAGGATCAAATTAAAGCAATTAAGAATAGTAACATCAAAGGGGGCTGGAGAGTGACGGAATATACATGGTATATATGAAAGGGAAACAAAGGGGAGATCCAACATAATACACCGTAAATGTTCAGAGATAGAAGGAATTACAGCATGGGAGTTGGTAATGGAACGAAGAAGTTGCAGCTTCTCATGCAATGTTGTTCTCTTGTTCTCCCTGGAAACCATGGTCGATTTCTTCTCTTTTTCAATGATTCAGTTTGTCTTAATATTTTCTATCAAATCTACGAGCTTTAAAGAAGCTGTTTGAAACAGGAGATGAGCTCTCAAATATACATGATGTCTGTTCTCCACCCACGTGACTGCCCCAGCCTCAGCCTCAGCCTCAGCCTCAGCCCCAGCCCCAGGGAAACATTACACATACATATAATTATGTTTGGAATATGGAAAACTTCATATTAATTAAATATTTTCTAAAAATTAAAAAACCACAAAAAGATTTCAAAATTTTAAAAATAATTAAATTATAGGAGAGTTACGTATCTTTTGCCCTTTTAAAAATTTGAGGTACTCTTGAAGCCTCAAATAATAGAAAAAAAATCACATAGAGATGTTAGAAAATTATTCATTTGCAAGGCCAATTTCTATACTACAAATTAATAAAGTTAGTGGCTAATAATATTAAGGACACGAATTCACCAATTTTGTTTAGACTTCTTTCATTTCTTTTTTTTTTTTGTAAATCACAATCTTAAAAAATAGCATAAGAACATGAGTATAGGTTTGAGGGGATAAAAAACTCAAAGCGTCGTTTTCATTCTTTTTTAGAAGATTTAGTAGAAAAATTGAACATGATTATAATTAACATGAAGGAAACGAAAATCTATATATTAGAAAATATCTAAATGTTTCAGGTAAAATTTCAGATTCTTACTACATGCAATTGGTATATAACTTTATATCAAAAAAACTTGCAAAGTGCCAATTTTGCATTCAAAAGAAGTTATTCCTTTTTACTTAATTGGGCAATCCTCCTTTAATAGAATTTTAACTATTAGATAAAGCCTTAATTAAATTATGAATTCATTTTCATGCGAGTTAAATTTTAGTTATTTAAAATTTATGAAGAAAAACAAATTAATTAATGGCTTCATCCCAGCCAAAGATCCCAAATCTTTGCTGTCATCAACATACCCTAAGGATTAGCCACAAACAGAGACGATGACTTGTTGTGGAACTAAACTAAAAAAGGATTGCTGTGGAGTAGAGTATGAATGAATAAATAAAAGAACGAAAATAATATGCAAAGTTCATCAAAAAGAAGCGAATGAGAGACGCAACAAAGATTAAGTTTGGTTGTGAATTTGGGATGACTCCAAACACTCCTCACGGGGGGCTCCTCCTCATGTGATCTTCACTTCTCTTCTCACCCCATTGTCTTTATTATATACTCTCCACACGTGCTGTTCTACCCTTCTTCTTCCCTCCCAATTTCAAGTCACATTAGCTATCATCCTAATTTGCTAAATAATATATGCCTTCTTCTTTTGATGTATTAAAAGTACAAGGTTGTACAGAGAGCTATATACTAGTAGTTAATGTCATTTACCTTATGGCGTGTTGAGATTACAAATTAGAGGTTCATGATAAGTAGTCACTTTGATTTAAATAAATAAATAAAATAGTTAAGTAAATGATGATATTGATGATGAAGAATACTGTAAATAAATAAGTAATTTCTGATATATATTAAATTCTCACACATCTGCCCATAAACGTGTCACGAGATGTTACAAATGTATCAACATGTTTTATCAATAACAGTTTATGTGCAAATTTTGGATAGCTAGCTCCATGGCTCTGGCTTCCAAGATTGTCTAGTTTGTGCAGGGACAAATCAAGTACCCACCTAGTCACATGTGTGCCCATTAATCATTACAACAAAACAACACTCTCCATACGCACACTCTGTGCAAACCTTGTCTCTTGCCTTCCCATACGATGCTGCTCTTCCTAGACTTCGTAGATTTCCAGAGTGAGCCTGTAGACATAATTATCATCAATTCCTTGATCCACGATATTCACCATATACATAGGGGCCTTGAAGACAAGTACCCTTCTTGTTCAGGGCAATGGATTACGCTGCTTTCTCTACTTCAAAATCTAATCATGTTCTCTCTCGTTTCCGTAATGTTTTCTATGCCAATGCATTCTTAATCTAGTTTGCTAGGTATTCTTTTTCCAACACCATGAGCCAAAGAAACCAAGATAGTTTCTAACTACGAGAAATATAAGCCACTTACAAGATGTCGGTTTGGCACGACTCAAAATTCGACAAAGCTCAACGAAGAAGCAGCAGCTACTAAGTTCACATATAAAGACGTAATACTATGAAAGGTACCATAAATCCATACTATTTTGAGAAGAAAAAGGAGTTGGCAGTTCATGTCATTATATAATTTATGGCATTCTATATATGGTGGCATATTGATGTCTCCGTGAGATTTCAAGGTGGTCGAAGTCTACTAGAGCATACAATTAATGTTTTCTGGATAAAAACCTGTCAAGAACAAACCATGTTATTGAATTTTAACTCCCGCCTAGAAAAAAATGTTAATGTACATTTCAGTGGATGGTATATTGTCTTTAATTAATATTCTTTTTCCTACAACTATAGACGAGAACTCAAAGCTGACAATTAAGCATATTTAGACCATGTGATGAACCAAATAAATAATTTCCAAAAGAAATGTCAGAGATTCACAAGATTTTGATTTGGAATATTTACTCATAATACTAAATACTAATCAATTAATTCTTAATCAATTTAGTAATGTACATATTACAAAGTGTAAATTATGTAGCTATGGTTAAATCAATCGGTTCGATCGATTTAATTATAAAAATTTTGAACTGATCGATTTTTTGATTTAGTTTTTAATTTTCAAGTTTTATTACTTTAATAACTCTTATTGTTAAAAATTCATAAGCTAATTAATTAATCGATTAATTTAGTAAATTAATCGATTAATTTAATAAATTAATCAATTTTTACAAATCAAAATAAAATAATTAATTTTTATTTATCAGTTTTTTTCAATTAAATTTCAAATTCTTTAATAGCTAGATAAGGACAGTTTTTCTTTAATTATATTTTAAAATTTTATTTTATTCAACCTTTAATTAATTTTATAACAGTTTGATACCTTTTAAAATTTAAACCTCTTAACTCTGGGTTTAATTTTTAAAATATTATTATGTACTATATATATATATATGTCACATACACACATGTTGACCTGTAATCACGGAAATGGCAATATGAACTGAACTCTGAACCTTCTGGCAGTGCACTGCTGACTTGTACGAGTTTTAATGTCATGTACAGATGTGTATCTTCCTATCATGTGACAAAGAAAAACAAGAGAGCAAACTACACTTTTGTGCCCAATAATGCAAGTGAAAATGTAACTTATGAAGAACAGTTGCTCGTGACTTTGCAAATATTTTACTTGAAATCGATAATTAGGTAGAAAATTTCCAAAACATGATCATGACAACTTAGCAAAGACATTTAATATTGTCATGAGGTACCAACGCATCATCTGAAATAATTTAACTTTCTTTTCCTCGTAATTAGACAATTAATTAATCTCTCCCGATCTGAGTTTTGTTCTGTATATCAACCCTTTTTGCAAAGGGCCGGGAGAGTTCCTCCTGTGACTTATGCTAGCGAATGCCTCACGTGAGCTGAACTTCAGGGAAAGTACATTCACATGCACATGAGATAATGGAAACAAAACTTATCAATGTATAAAGTAGAGTGATAAATGCCTTTCCTGTGTGCACACAGAGGGAAAGAGTGGATCTGGTTGGCAACCAAGAATCCATTAATAACTATATAATACAATTTTTACAAAAAGAAAGACAAGTTACATATGTTAACCATGACGTGAAAGTTAGTGAATTTTATATAACTTCAATTAATTAAACTGTTTCAAGCATTAGTCTAGATACTTGTCTGATTATAATTAAGATCACGACTTAGTTGTATATACTTGTTCAAAAGATCTAACTTGTTTCTTGAAAACCCAATTGATAAAATACAAAAAGAGGACTAAAACTGTTAAGTCTAACTGTCTGCGAGGTAGTCGAATGGCATAAAGTATGATTTTTGTTGGTATAGAACATGAGAGAAAAGTCATTGTCATTAACGAATCAAAACAAATCAGCGGGGTCGCTTTCTGTAAGTTGCGACTTTCAGAATTTCAAAATGTAATATTAGGCTCACAAACTGGCCTGGGCCTGAAAAATTTATATAAGCGTGCTGTATATGCTTAGAACCTGCCAGCTGCATATCCGAACAAAGCAGATGCGAGTCAGCCATTACTTCTCCAGATCTACCTGGTACTAAGGTTGCAATCTTCGGATAATAATTATTTTTCTGTTTGATTCTTCAATTTTTATGCAAGCAGATATATTTCTCCTAAAATACATATTCTCTAATGGCCTATATATTAAAACTTACTTTATGTAAGTTATATATAAAAATAAGATTCCTAATTCATTGCTTTAACAAATTTGATAGAAATATCACCGTATTTCTATTTAGATATTTGTTTATGAATTCATGGATAATTTATGAGCAAACAAAAATTGTGTTCTTAATTAAGTGTAAGTTAAAAACTTTTAAAGTTTCAGTTATTGAAGGGAACTCTAGGTAAGCCTTAAATCTAAGCCAAAGTGGGAATTTAGTTTAGGTAACAGGAGGATCAATTGTTGATTTGGAATATCAATTGCGAAAGGATCACAAGAAAAAAAATTAAGGGAAAAAATATATGGAGCATATCACACGATACTGACAACGTCTTTGTCCCTTCTTAATTCACATGTAAAGAAACCAAAAACCACACATTGGCAGGGAGGGAAAACCTGACAAGGCCATATCTACGAGACGTTTCAAGAGGCTGTCTTCAACTATTTGCGTCCGTTTGTTGATTTTTGGATAGTGCACGAAAGGCAGAGACGGTTGCGTTCTGCATCCATGTCTTACTTTGGCTTTCAACTTCTTTTATGCTTCACAAAATGGTTTTTTGGTGGAAGGAGCGTTTTAGCGCGTTTGGAAAATGACTTCTCCCCGGTCTTTTAAGCAATAAAACATAGTTCCTATGTTGTCCTGCACAACAGGCAGTCATACAACATCAGAACATGTCATCCTCCAAGATTGTAATCTGGAAGTGAAAGGATTTGTTAACTAACTCCTGATGACAATGTTTGAATTGACAACATTTTTGACTAGCTACTAATGCTGGATTCTTTCATAACCATCAGGACGATCTGATATAGAAATTAACTAGAGAAAACAATTATCTACCGATTTAAGTCGCTCGGGGAACTAGTTGAATGCCTCTTTCAATTCCAGCTTTCTGTTAGTATTGTGACATTTTTAAATGCTTCTCTGTCTAAATATTAATCACTATTAAGTTTCGAACATATGATAGAAACATGATTAACTATCAATAATCCTATAATCAATTTCCCATCCATTCAGGAGTTGTGATATCAGAAATCTTTCTTTCTTTTTCCTTTTTTGCTGAACTTGTTAAAACTTCGATTTAAATGTTACATCTCTTGTTAATTTGTTTCTTTAGTTCTTCCTCGTAAATGAGTTTTAACGTGACTCATATATTTCATTAAATGTTTGTTAAATAAATTTTCTTGATACAGTTGGAAGAAAGATTTGAGTTTGATATCTTCCCCAAATGAATGAGAATGATCACATATATATGAAAATGATACAATAGCATTATCATGATTTCCAGTTGTCAGGGAACCTCTGGCGCATGAAAAAATTTGGAGATAATAAAAAGAAAAAAAAAAGAAAAACTGGAACACGGTATTTCCCTTTCAGTTAACCTGTAGTTGAAACCAAAAATTGTATCTATTGATGTCGTAGGAAGAATTGTGGTTGGGCTAGACAAGGGAACACTTGAAAGTCGGCAGGATATCATCTGGCCAACATAATGTATGTGTCATAGAATAAAAGTAACCTGATGTGTCTAACGTAAGCTGCCTAGCGATGGTCTGGAGCAATTATAATATTTCCGGGAATAACAAGTTCTTAGTGAATGAATGACGCCATTAGGATAACCATAATGTATTTTTGGAAGTTGGCTTCCATAACATCAGATTATTGATACATTGAACTTCAATCAAATGAGTTTTGACAAGAATTGCAAACGATTAGTGTTGAAGACCGGAATTGGTTGATGTTTACATTGGTCAGTCATTGAATTATTTTTTCCTCTCAAGCAACCATATAATTTGCCTAACATCGAAAATGCAAGCAAGCTATCCATATTCAATTTTCCCATTCCGATTTTTTTTTTCGGAAATCTATTTTTTAATTGATAGCTACATGCAACAAATTCTATGGTACTTCATCAACGTCCATTTTCCGTGCAGTACTCTTACTTTTCACAGTTTGGAGCCAATATAAAGCAGACATTATTAATGTACATTTCCATATCTAGTCAGTGTCCAAACAACAAACATGAGCAATCAATCAAAATTTGGACATCAAACCTCCTTGATAGCCTTAGGGTGTATCATTTTGTTACAAGCTTTAGGTGGCAGCCCTTCCATTTTTCCCGCTTGCTCCACCCTGATGGAACAGCATTATCATGTCTCCTATCTACAGATCAACATTCTAATGGCTGCTTTAGAAACTGGAAAACTTTTCGGGTTCTTACCAGATGCTGCAGCATACTACTTTCCCTCATGGATGGTCCTGTTTGTAGGCCTAATTTTTGGATTGGTGGGATATGGAGTGCAGTATCTTTACATAGCCTATAAAACCCCCCGGGCCTTGTGCTATTGGCAGGTTTTGTTACTAAATGTTATTGCAGGGAACAGCTGCTGCTGGATCAATACTTACTGTCGGATATTAGCTGTTAGAAACTTTAAGAACTGTCACAGGACTATAACTACAATAACATCGACCTATTCTGGGTTGAGCGGCAAGATATATGCTTGTTTAGTTGAAGGAATTGTGGGGAGGAAATTAAATTCTGACAATTCAAGTACTTACCTCCTCTTGACTTGCATTGCTCCTGCAATTCTCGGGTTTCCTTTAGTACTAGTAGATAGCAGCCTAAAAATTATGGAATCAGGGGATCACGTTGAGATGGTTCCGGTTTTGTTATTGTTATCTATTGTTGCTGGAGTATATGGAGTAATCGGAAGTGTAGTAACAAATCTAACCCCTATGTGGCAGCAAGTACTTGCAGTGATATTTGCACTGGTTTTAATGTTACCATTTGCTTTGGCAGTGCTGATCTCAGCATACGAATTCGCAATAGAGAGATGCCAATCCTCGCGGGCAATGGTAGAGATGCACGTTGACTTCTGTGACTCAGCATCCAAATGCGTAACCAAAGAACTGCAAATTACAATTGATAAAGAAGACAAAACAGAAGCAGAGGTTAAGGAAGATGCCGTGGAGGTGTTTATCATGGAAGATAAAAAGGCTGTGGAAGAAAATACATTTAGTGTGGAATTTTTGTTTTGTTATTTGGTCGATGCATGTGGAGCTACGCTGGGAATGGTTTATTTTAACAACCTGGAGCATATATCTGTATCTCGCATGAACAGTGAAACATCATTTCTATTAGCAATATCCTCCACGTTTGGCTTCTTTGGCAGGATCTTCTCAGTAATGTTCCATTGGTATACAAGGTTTGCAAACATTCTTCTGTTATTTTGGCATCATTTGTGATTCCATGCATTCAATATCACATATATATATATAATAGACGAACCTAATATGCCCCATCAGGATTTTCTCCCGGATTAGTCTTTTGACAGTGTAATATATATATAGGTGTGAAATGAAAATAAGAACAAATTGCATGGACGATACAAGCTTCCTTTGTTTATTTTTCCAGGTAACGGCTAATGATAATGAGAAGGGCAGTTTTTGGATAACCTTCAATTCATTGCATAGTATATTGAAAGATCCTTATCTTTTACACAACGAACTTGTTCCAGGGACAACTCACAAATATCGGACACAATATTGAATGTGCTCCTAATGCTTCCCATACCAGCAGCTTTCTTCATGCTCTTCAGTGACAACAACAAATGTTTGTACATTAGCACAGGAATTCTGGGAACGTGTTCAGGAGCCATTAATGCCTCAACGATGTCCGACCATTATGGGTGTACTAACTTAGCTTTAAAACGAATCATATTTGGAACCAAGACTCCCCTATGTTCGTTACTTTTCGGTTGCATGGCTGCTCTCAATTATCAAAGGGAAGGTGATGGAGGGATGTGCGTGGGTTGCCACTGCTTTTACTCAACTTTCATAACCTGGGGCTCAGTTTCCTTCTTCGGAACGATTGTAAGTTATCTTTTTCACCTTCGTGTGAAAAAACTTTAACTTGTGGCAGATTTTTCTAGCAGTTATGGCCTGTAACCTTCTGGTCACAAATTTGTCCTGGTTAACAATAAAAGATGCACAGAATATGAATAAACAAAAAATTAAGAGAAAATAAAGACATGAAATTTTGTTAGCATCTGGATCCTCTTAATATTGGAAAAGTGATTAATTGTTGTTGGGAAGAGAAGTAACATTGCACACGAACTCCTATAGCCGACTAGGTTTCTTAGTGACTCTATGGCTTTTTCTTATTGAAGGCAACACATCATTACGTGACAAACTAGGTATGATATCTATCTTATTGAGATTGTTTTATGGTGTAATGTTTAGGTTCTCAAGCTGCAAATGACTAATATGGTATGTTAATATAGAAAAGGAAGAAACAATTGGATTTTCTATATTTGGAATCATAGGAAAAGATAAATTAGAATTATACTAGGCAATATGGACAAAAGGAAACACATTATCATAAAATTTAAATTCTTTGTTAAGTAAAATTTTGTTATTTTGTAAATCATAGAACTTATATCCCTTTTGACACCTTGGGTGACTTAGAAAATTGCATTTTATAGGCCGAGCCTCAAATTTATCTTGTGAGATTAAACATTATTAGTATTGAAAAGACTTCTAAACACCTTCAAATGGTCATATATAAGTATTTGTCCTATTAATATCTCAAAATGGGCTTTCAAGACAACATTTTTTAAGGAACCTTATTCAAATTGTAAGTGGCAATAAGAAACACTTTTGATTCAAACATTAAAGCTCTAGCAACAATGAGCAAATCCATATGTTTTTGTTTTACTTTACCATTTTGTTGTGGTGTATATACACAATTTCTTTAATGAAGAATTTCTTTACCTCTAAAAATCACTATAATTTGCATTAAGCTCAATACCACTGTCTCCTTAATTACTTTATCTCTTACGTGATAATAAGTTACTACTAAGGCAACAAGGAGTACATAGAACAAATAATACAATACAAGTAAATCCTTTTCGGAGAATTAGATAGTCTGCCCGAGCAATTCTTTTATTTGGTAGATAACATTGATGAAGCTACTGCGAAGGCTACGAATTTAGAAATGGAGAATAACTTGAAGAAAGGACTTTAAACTTTTGTGTACTGACCCCGAATCGAATTGTTTGGGATTCAGAACCATAAACATTTATATGAATTAAGTTAAAAAAAAACTATGAGAACTTGTATAAATATCTTGAAAAATATGTCTAGTTTGCTTAGCCAAAGGAAAAATATGACAAAGATCATTTTCTTTCAAGCTTCCTTTAAGAAAATGTATTTATTTAATATATCAAAAGATGCATGTCTTAACATAGAATACCATAAACTAGAATTTGCATTTAAAATAATAGAAAATTGATCTATCTTATACTATAAACCATTCATTTTATTTCATTTTGTTTCATTAACTTTGTGTGTAGGTAGGTACATACCTGAATGAATAGTATTGTTTATATGGAAATTGTTAAGAATATCATATATACAATATTGAGAAAAACTTGTCACATTTAACCTGTATATCCCCTCCTCTTCCTTCTTTATAGCCAAGAATTTTTTATTCTCAAAGTCCTAAAATAAAAAAAAGATTAGGACAAAATAATAGTGTTAGTTTTGATATTTTATCAACTTATTAACTAAAAGTAAGTTGATTTTGAAAGATGGAATAAATAATATAATTTTTAATGCAAGGTTTATGTTTCCAATTTGCATAACTTTATTAGAGATATAACTAGGAAGGAAACTAACAAGAGCTTATGGGAAAAAATGTAATTTGTAAAAAATAGTTGAATCAAGGCACATGTGATGGTGGCCCCTATGTCTATGATCTATGAACCTATCCTTACATTGTTAGGATAACAAATACTAGAAGGATTCAATTTACCAGCAAAATAAATGTCACTCTCTTTATTGTTCTGATGTTGTGCATGTATCACTCGCTTTCCTTTCAACATTCTCATAGTCTCCTCCATCTTATTGTTCATTTCATAAAACCTATTGTTTTTATCTTGTCACATGTATCAAAAGGTGTTTTCCATTTCTTCTTTAGTTAAAATCATCCTTACTACTAGTTATTGTTGCCCTTATGTCTTTGTCTTATTTTGATACCACCATTTAGGATATTTTATCAATTTAAGTAGTTTTTCTTTTATATGCCCATCATAGTGATCACAATGAACTTTATACCTTTAAATTTTACTTTGCCTAAAATCATTTTTGCTACCTTCTTTGAGACCAATGTTGCTCTATTACTAAATTCAATAAAACTCTGACTGACCTCTCTTTATGATTAGGTCCTTAATACCATTGAATATGCTTTACTCATTAAATGTAATGGCTCTTGTTTTCCATTTCCTCAACTTCTTAGAATCATAATTACAATGAGATATTTAATCTAAAGTAATAAATTCAGCCTAAGGTTTATTTAACTTAGTGCAATAAATTGATACATTATCATCACCATATGAGATAGATGATATACACCTCTATAATTGATAGATGATTATATAAATATATCATGTGATTCATTCCAAATTTTTGTAGAATTTGAGATATACATTAAAATCTCAATTAAATCCTTGGATATAAAATTTAGAATCCAAGATGTAACTATAAAGTCAATCCTCTGACACTACTAAAAATCATTTGAATTTTCTTCTAAAACCATCATTAAAACATCAATGAAACCCATGGTTAATTATTAAAAAAATCTTAAACTTTACCCAATTTTACAGTACTAGCCTAAACTTTAAAAAATAGTGCTAAAATATCCAAAATTCTAATTTGTTATGAAAATAGCTGATCGCGGCTCTGTCGATTCGATCTTACGATCAATCCTTAGAAACCGGTCAAATATAATTAATTCCAAGATTGCGGTATAGGTTGCAACCTCGGGTCGTCTCGCTTAATTGGAACC
>JANPWT010000245.1:24269739-24293955 GCA_024678245.1 Erythroxylum densum | reverse complement strand
GATATATATAAACTAAAATTATACAACTGTACAGATAATAGATTATTTTAAAATTTTAAAAAAATTTAGATATTATTTTATAAATTTAAAAAATTAATCGAAATAGTATCTAATATTAATTGATATTGGTATAGTATTATATCATAGCCCATTCTGATACTAAATTCGATATTATGTGCATTAAAAAAATAGAATGGACTTAAATGAGAAATTCGTAACAAGTGAGGGGCTTGATCAAAATAATGACCTAAACAAATATAAGCAAAACACCGTAGGAGAGAGGGCGGTTCAGCGGCAGCATACAGTGAGACCAGAGAAAGCAGATTTTGATTTTCAGCGGCCGGGGAAAGTAGAGAAACAGGAAGAGAGAGAGATGGGGAAGAAAGCAAAAAGCTCAAGAAATGGAAAGAAAGCTTGGAGAGCCAATATAAGCACCGAAGACATAGACGATTTTCTCGAAAAATCCACAAAGGACGCTCTCTCCGGCAGCTCTCTTTCCCACGTCTCTAACGATTCCCTCTTCTTCGTTGACAAATCCAAAGGTGTTTCCTTATAAAATTTTGAAAACTTTTCTTCTATTAATGTTTTGGGATGTTTTAGTTCATTTTTGTTATATTTATTATAAACCAGATCTTTCTGTGAGGCGGAAGATTGAGAAACGCAGAGAAAAGGTACTGCGATGCGACAGCGTGTTACAGAAGAACCCCTTTGTTCAAGTGGTGCCTTCTTCCGCTAACAAGTCCGACCAAAGAAAGTTCAAGAAACTTCCTATACATAGAAACGATGTCTCGCAAGAGGTTTATGAGTTATGTTGTTAATTGGCTTATGTTAGAAGTAAACTAGTGATTTGAATGTTTCTGTTTATACTTGATTTTCTTAGGACGGAACTGCCCCCACCTCCACCATGGTTGATATATGGGAAAAGGAAGGTACTTATCAAAATATTCGTGGCGTAATTTAATTTTTCAAAATATTTGAGTTCATGCATAACTGGACTTCAGTCTCTATTTATTGGTGCTTGCAGGTGAACCCAATGAAAAGAGTAGAAAGGTAACCGTTTCTGATAAGTTATGTTACTTGTTGTGTTTATCCTTTAATGACGCATCTTTTGATGAGCTCCTTATTAACCCAACACCATCACATTTCTGCTGATTCTTTAGTTGTAAATTATTTTTCTTTTTATGTCTTAATTCTATGTTATTATTGACAGATATCGAAACCTTCAATTATTCCAGCGGTAGAAGTTGAACCTCCTGGATGCTCATTTAATCCTTCTTTTGAGGATCATAAGGTTTTCCTTTTAAATGAAAATATACCATATATTCTACATTGCAATGTCAAGATTTTCTATATCATTTACGTTTCACTGCAGGATTCATTGGCTCAAGCTGTAGCTAACGAAATGCAGAAAGTTTATCAGACTGAGTTAGGACCCCAGCCTGTTCCATTAATTGTTCCTGGGCAACCAATTGATGAGGAAGATGTGAGCCCCTGGTGTACTTTTTTGTAGTGACTCCATGATTGTGCTTAATTATTATCCTTTAATTTTATGTCAACACTTGAAATTTTATATTGATTGATTTATTATCGTAGATGTACTTTATTGATGTGGATAATGGGAGTGACGATGATGAAAATGAAGAGGATGACGATGAGAATATCATACCTGAGAAAAGGTCAGCCTAGGCTAATTTGCGATGAGATATATCTGTGCTACATTTTGTTTGGACTTGTGTTTGTAATTTAACTAAAATTTTTCACTTTGATGATAACCTTAGTAAGTTAAACGGATAAGAACAAGCTATTAAATCTTGTTGATATCTATTTAGCCTCAACTAATTAAGACTTATGCTTGTTCATTTGTTAATTCTTTTTCAACGCCAATGCACACAGATCTAGAAAAGAAAAAAGGGTAACACGGGTTGAGTTAAATAAAAGAGCTAGAGTTAAAGAAAACCGGAGGAGAGAAGCAGAAGCCAAAAAGAAAGATGAGCTTTCAAAAGAAATAGATTGGTAAGCTGGTAATTGTACTTGTACAACTTTAGTTCAGCCATGTGAAGATTTTGATTGTCCATTGGTTAGCATCGCTGCAGCTTGCCAGACATCCTTAAAGAAATAGCCAAAGAAGATGAGGAGAAGCATAATAGACATATTAGACGACTGATATCAAAGGAAGAAAGACTAAAGACTCGTCCACCACGTTTGGGAAAGCACAAGTATGGATAATACTATGTTAAGAAATTCACTTTTGAGATTGTTCTAATTTGATAAGTTGCCTACTTGTTAGGGGATTACCGTGGAAATCAGGTTCACAAACTTGCCATTAGTTGTGTCATTGGCTGTTTATAGAGTATTCGAAGTTCTTATTTTGAGGATGAACAATATATAATGTTTCTGTTTGTTCAGTTTATATTTTGTTAGCACAACACTTACTAGCGATCATTATTATCAGATTTGAGCCTGCTCCTCCACAAGTACTTTTATCTGAAGAAATTACTGGATCCCTCCGTAAGCTGAAGGTTTGTGAAACCTCTCTCTGTTATAGTCATGAAATTCTGTTTTTTGCAAGAGAAAACTGAGAGATATTTGTTCTTATTTTTTTCATTTAACGTTTACAGGCTTGCTGCACCCTTGCAAGGGATAGATTTAAAAGTCTAGAGAAAAGAGGGTTGATTGCGCCCATAGCAAAGAGAAGAGGGTTAGTTTTATTTTCATTGTGGTACACTTTATGACAATGGCAGTTGTGATTAGATGTAAAATGGTCTGTGTTAACGAAGTCTTGAAAGGATAATTAATAGTTGAATTTTGATTTAAAAGGACATGGTTTAACTCGGAACAGGGCGTAGATAAAAGCTGTATGAACAGGCACATGACGAAATTAGGAGATAGGAAGTTCATATGTTCTAGTTGCTTTTCTCCGTATTTGGGTAATGTTATGTGGTGTTTAAAGTATTGCTTATTGGCATTAATAGTATTGATTATATGGATTAACAGGAGATAAAAGAGTGGATTCCCATGACGTTGTAGCTATAAAGTGTGGAGTGCCTCCTGGTACTTATACCAAGAACGACCTGATTGAGGAGACGAAAGGGATTTATTGTCTTGACAGGCAGCTATGACAAATTTTCTAAATTTCAGCTACTTATTTTAAGTGTGGTCGTATACGTGTATTAGAATAAGTTAATTCTGATTGAGCTGCAGAACTGAACTGAACTGAGCAACAATTCGTTTAACTATTTTGTTAAAAAGTCCCGTTGAAATTGATATGACCCTCCCTGAGCCAAAAAAATTTGCTGAACATCGATGATTACATTTTCTAGGTTTTGACCTAAAGAATTATCAGTATTTGATTAACAGGTTTGTTTCAATAAAATGTTTTGTAAGCTTAGAATCCTTAAAGAAACATTTGAGATTGGTTATTCAACTGCTTTGCTTGCAAATCAAGCTTGTAGAAGAGATTCCAACATATTTTAAAATCAAGAAACATCATGTTGGCTGTTTTTGTTTGCGTGGCAATTCCAAAGATCAGTTGTGTTTGCACTAGGATAATTAATCTGATTTCGGACTAGGGAAAGCTAAATGAATTATATAATATTATAAAAATTAAATTTATTTTTATACTTAAACTTACAAATGTATAGGTATTATTTATTAAACCAGTTCTAAATTTCTTACATAATAATAAGCTTTTTAATCAATAGTAATTGAGGGTTTGTAGCATAAAAACAAAATGAAAATCTTTAACAAAAACCATAATGGTGGCATATACCATCAAATCTTTAGAGATTCTGATATTCCACAAAAGATAAGATTCAGATCTCACTGATGCCTGATGGCTTCTCGTCTGAGCCCAAGGAAAAGGCCTGTGAGGAAACCTTTTTGTCAAATAAAGTGTTTGCAAAGAAGAACGAAAAGTTTATCCAACTAAAACTAAAGCCAAGGCAAGAGCAGAGAGGAGCTTTTCCCTTAACTTTTATCTCCTCCCTTGTATAATATTTACCCTCACGCTACTGTTGCTTAAACCTTATAGAATCGGAGACAGAAAAGAAATGGGAGATCAGTTAGGTCGAGCGGAGGAATTCGAGAAGAAAGCAGAGAAGAAGCTTAGCGGTTGGGGATTATTTGGTTCCAAGTACGAGGACGCCGCCGATCTCTTTGATAAAGCTGGCAACTCTTACAAGCTCGCCAAATCCTGTATCTTTTGTCTTCCTATTTTTCTTTTGTTGCAAATGCGAAATTGTTGCCCCGTCGGATTTTTTTTTTTCAAATTTGGGTCTGTTAGTAAGGTCATTGGTGCTTCCTTTTTCGTTGGTTTGAAATCTGGATCCTGATTGATCGGTCTTCATTACTTGGAACTGATAATGATGGCAACGGATTGAGTTAAAAATGTGCCGCGGTTTAGCCATTTATTCATTTCTTCGTCGTCTGTTGTGCTAGTGACCTTGAAATTGATCTCAAATGATGACCTTTTTGTGTATGATAAGCATGCGTTTATAAATATATTACATTTCTGTTTTCTTCGTATCTTGTGAATGTGGTTAGTTGATTCTGGCATATTTAGTTCTACCTCATTGTTGTGTCTTAGGCCTTAGTTGATCCATAAACTTGGCATCTCCGGTTTGCTAATATTTTCATTATGGTATGTCAGGGGATAAGGCCGGAGCTACTTATATCAAGTTGGCGAACTGTCATGTGAAGGTTGTACTTTGCTTTCTTGAAGTAATTGTTGAAGTTCTTTCCATTTTATATATTTTTCCCTTTTGTGTTATACATCTATGTGATTGATTTTGTTTGTTTTTAGTTGGATAGTAAGCATGAGGCTGCTCAAGCTTATGTGGATGCTGCTCACTGTTATAAGAAAACATCCACAAGTGGTACGAAGTGGTGCTTAGTCTGATTATCTTTTCATCGGATATGGAAAAACACGTTGAAGTCTCTATTGTATTATCATTGAAATGTTAAGTCAGCAAATGGTTTCTTGATTAAATTTGCTTACAAAATCTGGATTATCAAACCCACTTGGCACATTTTTGCACATTTGAAACTGAAAACTTGTAAAGTCTTTATTTTCTATTCTTTATGATATGCATTTCAAAGTCACAATTTAAAGTCTGATTCTTGGAGGCCAAAATCTGGAAATGGAATCATCTACCTTTATACCTTTGAAAGTGGCCTTCTAAAAATGTCAAAGGTTGTTATGATATTAACAAACAATTTTTAGACATGGATAATCATGTCATCTGAATAATGGACCAAGTTTTGATGCAATAGTGTAACTTTCACTTTTCCTAATTATGCCTTAATTGTTAAAGATTCTTCTCATGCAGAGGCAATATCTTGCTTAGCTCAGGCAGTAGATATGTTCTGTGATATTGGAAGGATCAATATGGCTGCAAGATACTATAAGGTACTCTCTGATTGCATGTGATAGTAACCAAGTTTTCATGTGGTGAACTATTAAATTATTTTGATCATATGGTTCTTTGCAAGCTTAATAATCAATACTTCTTTGATGCTTAAGTGTTCATACATAGTATGCCTGCTAATTTAAGATACATATGTAGTGGTTGACATGTTCATTAACCTGGCCTTCTGTTGTGTAGGAAATTGCTGAGTTATATGAGTCGGAAGCAAATATTGAGAAGTCTATGGAGTTTTATGAAAAGGCAGCTGACTTCTTTCAAAATGAAGAAGTAACAACTTCTGCCAACCAATGCAAGCAGAAAGTTGCACAGTTTGCTGCTCAATTAGAACAGTAAGGGTGTTAATATATATTCATTCTCACGTTTAATATTGTAAACTATCACATCCTTTCATACAATTTTTATGCTTAATTTCAACAGAGAATTGCATGTCTAGTTAATAGTTTTGTTTGAGAAGCTAGATCTTTATTAAAGGATGAGATCCATGTGATTTTCTTCACTTCCTGCAGATAATCAATTCTAGCTGCTTTATTACATTACCATGTCATGAGTGGTGCAATCTGATAGGAAGACTATGCTACGAGTTTCTCTTATATACCCAAATAATCACTTTGATCATCGCTGTAAATGGCATGCTTGGTTTTACAACAATTATCTTTTTAATGTACAAAGTTGATGTAGAAGATTCTTTTTCTTTTCATTTTAGTGCATATTGTTGTTTAGTACTGTTAAACGTTTAGATGATTTTGAGTAATATTAAAACTATCATGATATTAAAGTATCTGTGGATTGTCTGGACGTAAAAATAGATATTTTAAGACTATTAACATAATTTTTAGTTAATTTTGTGATGATTTGTTTAGATACCCAAAGGCAATTGAAATTTATGAAGAGATTGCAAAACAATCCCTTGGTAATAATTTACTGAAGTATGGAGTCAAAGGGCATCTTCTTAATGCTGGCATTTGTCATCTCTGCAAAGGCGATGTTATTGCCATCACAAATGCTTTAGAGCGATATCAGGTCTTGGTTTGGGCTCTGATTTTGATTCCCTTGCTGTTTCTTATGTGGTTGTGAAATGAGAAAATATGAAATCGCTGTTGCAGGAAATGGATCCTACTTTTTCGGGACGGGAATACAATCTATTAGCGGTAGGTTGTGTATACAAACCTTTTTTCTTTTATCTGCAAAAAATTTTGTCCGAAAATGTTGAATCCATTCCTTCCTGTTACCAACTTTGAATCACTTATCAATGCTCCATTCATTTGTTAATATCTAAACTTCGATGATTGTTCATGTCGGTAGCATTGGTCTTTTATCTTCTCAGTATCCCCTCAACTTCGTGACAGTCCCCTTTTTGTATGCTAAAGAATATAATTGAATAATGGAAATGAAGTAATTGCCTGTTGGTTGTGGCAGGATATTGCGGCTGCCATTGATGAGGAGGATGTTGCAAAGTTCACTGACGTTGTCAAGGAGTTCGATAGCATGACTCCACTGGTATAGCTTCTAATCTGCAGACCTACTTGAGTGAAACTTTTAATATGTGAACTGAGATACCTTATGATGTTTTGCAATATTTATGAGGAATAACATAATAATGAAGTCTGGTATTTCTATTACACTTGCATCTTGAATTTTGTATTGTTATTCAGCCATCATCATGGCTATTTTTGCTTGCTTTGATTCAGGTTTAATTGCGAAGTGAAAGTGTCATTGGTTTTCTTTTTATTTAATTTCATTTTACTTTTTAATGAAGTTGAATGCATGTGAAAATTTTGAGTTGTTTGCCGTAAACTGCTGCAACAGGACTCCTGGAAGACAACCCTTCTTTTGAGGGTGAAAGAGAAGATTAAAGCCAAAGAAATGGAGGAGGACGACCTGACCTAACCTTACACGCAAAAATCTTGCTGTTGTTCTTTTCCATTTCCAGAACAATCACTGCATGTGTGTCCCTGACCAGTTATAATTCCATTACAAGGGTCTCTGTTACTAAAATAATTTGGTTTGGGTTAGCCTTAGAGTAGGTAAATTTGCACTTATGGACGTGATATTGTGATTGCGAATGGTTTTTCATGCTACATGCGGCACTGCGTGATACGTAAAGAGGGTAGTTAGTGGAGGATGAAACCAAAATTGATCTTAAGACGCATTGTCTTGAATATATTGTAGTCTCAACTTCTATTCCTACCCTTACATTAACGGTAGCGATTGCATTGACCCTTTGATTTGAACTCTGTTTATCTTCCTCACACTGGCGAAATGATTTTACTTTCAGCAACTTATGTTCCAAAACTATTTACCGAGAGTTGCAATGCCTAATTGGAGTAATGCGACTCGTCAAGCTAATTCTTTCTACTTGGCTAGCCACCAAACCATTGCTGGAGCCCGGAAGGCCGCATGCCACTTTGAATTGATGGCATAAATAATATAAAATAAAATTTAAGAAAAAAACAATTAACTGGAGGAATCAGATTCTAGTGGAAGGTTTGTGGGAGTCGCTGTCTAGTGTCTCCTCCTGAGTTAAAGAATTGTGTACTGAGTTAAACATTGAAGAGCTAAAGAAAATTGGAGGCCGAGGCCAGTCGTCTCGTCTTATATTTTATTGCCTGCGACTGCGAACATGAAATGAAATGTCATACGACAGCGTGTAAAATGTAATTGTCCTTTGGAAAAGCTATCTTTGTAAGAGTTGTTTACCAAATTGAAGCAAAGCACCTCTCCCATCCTGTCGTATCCTATCCCGGGCGAAGCCAAAGGCAGGCATCAAATTGTTGGGAATCATTCTGGGATGCCATCGCTTCTTCAAGACCCTTGCTTTCTTCTCTCTTCCCATCCATAGATGCGTTTCTTTGGTAATCTTTGTTTGCTTGACATATGGACTAAAGATCTTTATCATATCGATTCCTTTTGCTTTTCTTTTTTAACTCTTCGATATGAACTACATGCGTTTTAGTTTAGTAAAGTGATGAACGTCCTGATCGTTTCTTTCGTAATTTGTTAACAGCTCTGTGGGCAAAAGCGATTGCTTTCTGGGTTTTGGTAAGGAATGGTTTTCCTCGCTCAATTTTATGGATTGGCAGATTCTAGATTGTTGCTATAATTTTATCGTTACCTTGAAAGAGTGACTGATTTTTATTTCCATGCCCTTGTTTTATTTGGGGGATTTTTATTTTTATTTTTTGCTTGTGAAAGATTCTATTTAGTTTAGACGCTTTCTCCCTCTTGGCTTTGGTGAGCAAAAGGTCTTGCTTGAGATGTTTAGATCACCACATAAGACAGCTTGTAACTTTTGGATGCTAGAATTCTTCTGGGTATTATGGAGCATATAATCCACGATACCACTCCTGTAACTGACTGACAAAGCTCAATTTCGGGGGAGAGTATGGATTCGATTACTGATGTTAATCAAAAAGTTGACATTGAGGAATCCAATGGGATAAAAAGTCATGGTCAGGTTCCTCTTGCAATTTCGGCATCAAGAAGGACATTATTGAGCTATGGAATTCCTCATAAAAAATTTCAGGATAGTTTAACTGCCCTTCCCAACAGAATGAAATTCCTAAAAATAGGTTCTGCCTCTACCAAATTCAAGCAGTTGGCACGGGAGAGAGATGAGATTTCACGTTCAGTAGCATCTTCTGACCATGGTTTACGTGATCGCATCAATGGGGTTCTTGCACGGAAGATGGATTGGACTTTGCTTGTGAAAATGAGCAAAGAATGGCTCAAAAATCCAATGAATATTGCCCTCTTTGTGTGGATCCTATGTGTCGCTGTCTCAGGTGCAATTTTGTTTCTCGTCATGACGGGGATGTTAAACAAGGCACTGCCAAAGAAGTCCCAGAGAAATGCATGGTTTGAAGTCAATAACCAAATTCTCAATGCCCTGTTTACGCTTATGTGTCTGTATCAGCACCCAAAGCGTTTGTATCACCTTGTACTTCTTTGTAGATGGGAGCCAGAAGACATCTCTAAACTCAGAAGGATTTACTGCAAGAACGGAACTTATAAACCCCATGAATGGGCGCATATGATGATTGTTGTTATTCTTCTGCAGATCAACTGTTTTGCTCAATATGCACTTTGTGGTCTGAATCTTGGGTACAAGAGATCCGAGCGACCTGCAATAGGTGTTGGAATATGTATATCGTTTGCAATAGGTGCACCTGCTGTGGCTGGAGTATACAGCGTTGTCAGTCCCCTTGGTAAGGAGTATGATTCAGAAGTAGATGAGGAATCAGCCATCCAGCCTACTAGTGATGAAAGCAAGAGGCCCCAGCAGTTGAGGGTGTTATCACTAGAAAGAAGATATTCGTTTGCAACCAGAGATGATCAAAGTCTTGATGAAGCTAGGCCACAGTGGAGTGGAGGAGTACTAGACTTTTGGGATGACATCTCACTTGCGTACCTATCACTTTTCTGCAGCTTTTGTGTTTTTGGGTGGAATATGGACAGGCTTGGATTTGGCAACATGTATGTTCATATTGCAACATTTCTCCTCTTCTGTATGGCCCCATTCTGGATTTTTAACTTGGCTGCCATCAATATTGGCAATGAGGCTGCCAGGGAAGCTTTAGGACTTACTGGAATTATTCTTTGCGTATTTGGTTTACTTTACGGAGGCTTTTGGAGAATTCAAATGAGGAAGAGATTTAATTTGCCGGCGTACACTTTTTGTTTTGGTCAACCATCAGCTTCAGATTGCACACTGTGGCTATGTTGTTGTTGGTGCTCCCTTGCTCAGGAAGTTAGAACTGGGAATTCCTATGATGTTGTGGCAGATTGTAGAAAACAAATGGATGATTGCTGTGAAGTTGTCAAAGATTCGAATTCTCCACTTGGCAGCAACTCTAGCCCCCATAATATTCAGACAGGTAATTCTCCAAGTCACCGTCCTACTTGTTTGGGGTTTGCTAACCCACATTCGCAGGTCCTTACTGTGAAAGACAAGATGTATGCAGGAGGTAATGATGAAATCACGACACCACCTACTCCTCCATCGATTGAAAGAGAAGCTATTTAGCTGAAAAAGATGCAGACAATTGTAAGACTTAGCAGTCTTTTTTGCTGATATTAAATTTTGTGGATTCTTTTAGAACAAAATACGTGTATTGTAATTTGTAAGCGCGTATATGCATGTAAATGCCTGTAAAGCACTCTTAAAAATATACGGCAAGTCTTATCGATTGAAGTTTGAGAACTACTTCGACCTCGGTGTAACGCATTCCCTTCCATATCCATCCTTTGATTAATTTTTCACCTTTCCTGGAATGGAGTTATGTGAATTCTTCTAATTTTCATGGCTGTGACAATTGAAACTTGTCTGATTTGTTGGGTGATATGGTTAGTCAAGGTTTTCCAATAAGTACGGAGAGAAAGGCCTGAAGAGTGAAGAGGCACTGAGGTACAGGTTAAAAGGCAGGTCTTGGGCTGGTTAGCAGAGTACTTGAATAAGGATCTTGTCCGGCAAAATATACAATAGTGGCATTGCTTTTGCAACACCAAAATATACAATAGCAAAGAACTTTTAAGCTGCAGAATGTTCCCTTAATTCAACTTAATTTGGAAGGTCAAGTTCTTGCATGGGGATTCCAAATATCAAGATTGCTATTAGACTTATGCAAAGGCAGGAATGGATCAAGTTTAACGAAATTTACCATTATTGGTAAAATTTCAGCGTTCATGAGCCCTTCACTTCAACTTACTTTACCTTCAACTCCTTTTAAAAATTTCCAAGTTCTCGCCTCTTTTGAAGAGCAACCAAAAAATTAGGAACATGGGTAGGTCCCATATGTGGATAGAAGTAGGCCATGAAGTAAGCATGGAGCAAGGTGGCGAGGGATCCATATTCTTTTGGGAAACTATGTTATGCTACTCCTCTTGTGGATGGCGCACCAGTTGCTCCACCGCCCTAAAGTGTTACAAATGGGAGAAAAGAAGTGGAACGCGGCTCTGGTTAGATGTTTCTTTAAAAAACGACTTGTATTTCCTATTATGAACTAGTATACGAACGTAAACTAGAGAAAACTAGGTTTAGAAAACTGCATAATGAGAGAAGATAGAGTTATTCATCTTTAGTTTCACTTATGAAGAAATGGCATAAAGGGTGATGGACCTAAAACCTAAGCATATACAAGGGAAACCACTATTGCTTAAGAATGGAAGCCTAGAGTCTCTTTAGATAGAACTGAACTAAAGTCCATCTTGGTATGGGTGAACTTCCAACATATTCATTTCGAATACCAGTCCCTAGAGGAATTAACTACTTTGCAAGCTCCCTTAGATGTTCAATGTTGCCAGGGGAATTAAACTACCTTGCTAGCTCCCTTATATGTTCAATGGCACTTGATGATAATATTGCTAATTTAAAGAGGATTGGCTTTGCTTGAGTATGTGTTGAGCCCAGATAGGGAGCTACCAACTTGTTGCAAATTATAAAGCTCAGTGGAATGGAGGAAATAGTGAAGAACTCAATCAAGGTGTCATACACTTGGCAGCCATTTAAGAAAGGCTTGGTAAAAGTATGCCAACAAAGGAACAGGTAACCCAACAGCCTAAGGTGACTAATCAGGCAAAAGTAATTAAAGATTCGTAAGTGTTAGTGGAAAGTTAGGTAATTGAAGTACTCATCCCATCAAGCAAATTAGTAGGAAATAAAGCCTTCAGTGCTGATGTGCACTAAGGCAAAATGGGAAAGGAGTCAAGTTCCAACGATTCATCTACAATATATGCTTCTAGTCAAACTTCCTATAAGTCAAAAGAAAATTTACAAGTAGATCAAACTCCCTGTTCAAAAGGGAAGGCAATATACAAGTTGGAATGTGACGTAACTCTTATTATAGTAATTCTTTTGATACATAACATAAGGTCTTGAAACACGCAGAAACTAGCCTTGGTCCTAGTTTTAGTAATCATAAAACTAGGAAGGAATAAGGAAAATCCAAACAACATTGATGGATTTACTAATATGGAACTTAAGGGGCTTAAATTTCTTAAATAAATAGATGAAACTAAAAGAGTTTCTCGGTCAAAATAGGCCATATTTTGCCGATCTAATTAAGACCAAAATAAAGGAAGACCAATAAAGGAAAGGGCTTTGTATTTGATAGAAAGAGTGGATTACCTTAAGCAAACACTTAAATCACCTTAATGGTAGAGTAATTGTGGCACTCGATCCTTCTCTAATCTATTTGGAAAACTAAAGCAATTCAGATCAATATTTATATTATGAGCTTATGCCAAAAGCATGAAACTCCCCTTTGGCCATAAAAATGGCCTATGCAGCTAATCATGAATTTTCAAAGAGCCATTTTATGGATTGATTTACAGAGGATTAAAGCCAATATATGTACCTTATGGATGTTGGTTGGAGATTGTAACTACACCCTTTATCCTTCAGAATCACAAAGCAATTTTACGTGTCAACCTTTAACATTTCATAAACTATCTAACTTAATCTCCATTTTGGGTTTGATAGATTTCAAATATACTAGTTCTCCATAAACTTAGAGCAATTGTTAGAGTGGATACAAATTTATTCAAAGGTAATTGGATAGGTGTCTGATTAATGGATCCTAATTAATTTTTTTCATAGTCATGTTTACTTTGGAAAATCCTTTGTATCTATTCACACTCTTGTTTAAATAGAACTCAATCAAAATTGTAGGAGGAGGGCCCCTTTTAGATTCTTCAATTCCCTTCCTCAACATCTTACTTTAGGAAGAATATTGGTAAAGTATTAAATACTAATTATAAGGGCTTTCATGCTTTTATATGTGTTCAAATGTTAAAAGGAATCAAGGCTAAATGTAAGCAATTTTTATAAAACAATGTAGATCCATTACTGCGGGAAAAAAAGGACGACTTTGAGGCACTTGATAAAGCGTAGGAAGTTCTTAATTTGCATCCGTATGACTCGACTTAAAGCTAATGAGGTAGCAGAGTTCAAGAGATATTATATGGTCCTAGAAACCTATAATTCACATATGAGGTAGAATTGTAGGATTTTTTGGCTAAAGGAGGGTGATAGAAATTCAAAATTCTTTCATATTATGATCCAAGGAAGGAGAAATAATAGGAAAATTGTCTCACTCAAAGGCTTCAATGGGATCCTAGTTAACGGTCAACACAAACTCAATGAACTCAAATAAGCAATTTCTACGAAACAATGTAGATCCATTTTAGAAAGAATTTTG
This sequence comes from Erythroxylum densum, assembly GCA_024678245.1. Taxonomy (NCBI): domain Eukaryota; kingdom Viridiplantae; phylum Streptophyta; class Magnoliopsida; order Malpighiales; family Erythroxylaceae; genus Erythroxylum; species Erythroxylum densum. The sequence goes on along the minus strand of JANPWT010000245.1, from coordinate 24,280,334 downwards.
TATAACATATGACAACATGAGATTGACTTATATTCCATGATGCTTCTTAGATTGGGAATCTTAGGAACTAAAAAAAATGTTTGTTCTATTTATCTTTTCTAGCATGGATGTAACACACCACTGTTATAGAGCATATGCCTGAACATCCAGAGGAAATTCAATAACATACCCTATGAAAATAACATGTTAAAGCAATCACATCAACTTATTACGGCATCATACAAAACATAAGAATTTCCAACATACCCTATAAGAATGGCGTATACTCTACGATAGTGGGGTATTATAATGGATCCTTTATTGAGCATTTCTAGTACAACTTTTATTACTTCATTCCCCATTAAATGCTAAGATTTTTGAAAAAAAGGTTAGCTTTCCACCCGTCAAGTCCTAGAGAGTTATTAGAGTTAAGGCTCTATATATCTGCCTTGACATCATATGTAGTAAAATATGAAGATAACAGGAACCTTTTTTCATGCAAGATTATACTGGAGCAATATTCCCTTATCTCCTGAACATAGGAAAGGTATTCATGATTATACCTAGGAATCCCTTAAAGTGGTTAAGAATTACCCCTAGTTTCTTCCATATAATTAAAACTAATTCCCCATGCATTTTGGATTGAAACTATGTTATTCCGATTCTTTTTTTTTTATCAAATTAAGTTATGGAAGTACTTATAATTCCTATCCCCATTCTGCAGCCATAAGACTCTTAACCTTTGTTTGAGTAGGGATAAGTGATATTCTAGTGCTTGAGAGTACTCTGTAAAGGATTCTTTCTCTTTTATCTTCAAAGAGTTTGCTTCTGGCTTCATGTATATCTTCTTATAAATTTGCTCCAATTGCATTCTTTTGTTTTCTAATAGGAATTTGGTGTCATAAACTTTTTCCTTTTCAAGGATTTAAGCTAGGATTTACCGTATTTAGTTTTTTGACACATTTATAAGCCTTATATCCACTAAGTGGACTTTCCATACCTTTGCTTACTACTACCTTATACCCTTCCAACTGTAGTAAATAGTCGTTAATCCTAGACTATGAGAACTTGGGAGTGGAAAGCCATAAAGACAGTTTAATAAGGAATTGATTTGAAAAAATATTGTTACTATAGTGTAAACAATTCTTTATAAGCATAGAAAGCCAGATAGAATTCACTATTGCATGATTTAGCTTCTTCATTAACAACTAAGGATACTATTGTTTATTTCTCTAAGTTAGTATATTATTATCTAGTTTAAGATCGGTGACTTCCACCTTAGTTATGCACTCTCTGAAACCATCATTGAAAATGTTAGAGCCTCTAAACTTCCCTTCCACTTCATTAGAGTATAAAACACTACTAAAATCCCTAATTTATATCTAGGGGTGGCTCACTCTCCTATAGACAATCTCAAGCTCCTGCTATAATTCACTCCTTTTAAAAGACATTAAAAGCATAAATAAATTAGACACATATTATAGCTAGTTACTTTTGGAGTTGTAGCTCTATATGGATCATTTGGAATAAGGTATGGAGCCTCAAACTTTCTCCATTGAGAGATTAAAGGCCATAATAATTCTCCCATTCGTGTGGTTCTAATGGTTAGAGAGGATTCTCTAACTCTTGTCTAAAAACTAGGTGTATTGCTTTTAATTACTAGCTTTTATTTTAGTCTCCAAAAGTCCCACTATCATGGGTTTTTTAAAACATGAACAAATCATGTATGACTTGCAGCTTTATAGGGGAATCTAGACACCTCACATTCCAAACTATAATAGACATTGGATGTTATTCTCTTGCTTTCCTTACAAAGCTCTAGTCTCTTGATTTCCTTACAGAGCTCCTTTTAAGATTAGAGTTGCTAGTTCCTTCCTCCTTTACTTTGTATCTCTTATTCTCTTGTTAAGCATGCATGGGGTAACCTCTTTTTTAAATATCCCCTGTTGGTTAATGACCCTTCAATCATATTTGGGACATTACCTATGGTTATATTTGAGGGGTCATTTATCTCCTTACTAGTATCTAATGTTGTGTTCTCCCATATTTATGTTTATTCATATGCATCTCCTTCCTCTTTTAGGGTAGAAATTTATGGTTTTGAGTTGCCCTCTTCTCCCTCATTGGCTATTCCATCATTGGTAATCTATTCTTGGTGCCTTTTTTCAATATCATCAAGTTTGTTCTCCCAAATGAGTTCTTCATACTCCCCTTTTTAAAACATTCTCCCTTTTGGGTTCCATTCTTGGCTTTCATTAGGTTTACTTGGTTTTCATAGGTAGGTAACTTTGAAGTGATGCTTTATAACTCCTCCCGGATTGGAGAATATAGTAACCCTAGTCACTTCTAGTTACTCCTTCTTAACATCCATTTCCACACACACTTTGGCTTAATCAATTCTACTAATTAAGGTAGTGTTGTACTCTAAGCTCACAGGTTTAACAAGTGAACTTACCAAGTTGCTTAATCTTAGGCTACTCCAATAGTCTAAGGGGAAATTATGGAATTGTACCCGTCACTATAAGAAATATGACTATTGGCTATGCTATTTTTTGCTGTGTTTTAGAATTCATAGATAAAAGTAAATATATCACTAAAATTTTTCTAAATAATAACCTAATGAAGTAGTAACTTCAAAAAAAATTTCGCTAGCTTTTTTAAAGATTGTTAAATACATTTATTTTTATTATAAATAACTTTTTGTAACTATAAAAACTTCGCTAAATAGGCGACTTTTGTCCTTCTAAGATCAAAATACCTTCTTTACTTGCACAATCATCCTTCTGTTCCTTAAGTCCTAAGGCTTTACATATCTCCAACAAGTCATCACTGTTATCCTTGGGAACTTTTACATGTTAAGGTTTATTAAGTCAATCCTATAGCAATCATTGTCTAGCACATAAGTCTTCCAGTGCCATGTGGATGTAAAACTCCATTTCTCTTGGAGTAAGATCTCCCTTAGCCATATTGATTACAACACCTTTAGTAATAAAAAATAGTCTCCCTAAGATAATGAGAACCACAATGTCATTCCACTAGTTCCATCATGTCCACATCTTCCTCCTTGTTCTCCTTCCTACTTCTTCACTTTTTTCATTCTAATAACATCAAATTTAAGTGTTATACCACTCCTAAATATAATAGCTAACACCTTATCTCTGGGGTTCACCTTGGTGTTACTTAGAACCTTTTCATGACCTCTTTAACTCATCTCCTCAACAAGTTGGCTTACTTATACCACCAAGTTATAAATCGAGGAATAATTAGATTGTACTTTCTTTTCAAGCTTTTCTAATTTATCAATTTTTGCAATTTTACATCTATTGTGAATATGAATTGTTTGAGCATCTTTTCTCTATTATTGCTGTATAGTTAGTAGCTACTAAAATTGAGGTCTACTTTATAACCCATATGGTCCTATAAGGTTATTTTCTCTAACCACCTACTCCTTTTATGAAAACTTTAAGTGATTCCTCTACCTCAAATTATATGTGCTAAAGAAGGGATCATTCCTCATTATTTGCTTTCCCATATAAGTAGCTATGTATTTTGTTTTTGTACTATAGTTTGGGGTTGACTCGACCTTCATGCATGTGTAGGATGGATGGACATATATATACCACAATAGTAAAATGCTTCCTTTTTAATCATATCTTAGTTCATAATCATCTTCATTCGATTTGATGGATCAAATACTTGTTTTGCTGGACCTAAAGGTAATTACACATTATAAAGAGAGGCCTTTGGCTTTTCACTTACCACGTTGGTTGATTAATTCCTTGTCGAGTTCTTAATTAACTCCTTAACAGCCTTGTTAATCCTTGCATAGATCAACTAAGGTTTGACATGTGTGTGTGAGGCCCTTGTAGAAAAATTGCATCACCAATAGGGATGACAGTGAGTTTTCAACCCGATTAATATCTGTACTACCCGACTCGAACAAATAGACATGGACGTTAAAAAATAGATTTTAAATAGATGTTGAAAAATAAATATGGATATGGATTTAGATATAGGTCTAGTGATAACCCGAACCGATAGATACCCATATCCTATTCGTTTTTTATTAATTATATTTTTTTAATATTTATGGTTAAATATAATAAAATATTAATATTTTTTTTAGAAAAAATATCTTTAAAATCTCTACTTTACTCCTCAATCCTCACCTTTTTTTATCATATTTTATTTTCTTATAGAATGATAATAATGCAAAGGATATGGAGATGGAGTTTTGAATGTTGTGGAGTTCACGCAAAGTCAATTTGAAGCTTTGGATATTTCAGCCTTTGTTCTAGTTCTTGATTGTGAAAAATATATCTTGTCTTTACACTAGACATTATGATTTTTATTATTCCAATTTTATGGTTTTTTAAGACATACAAATCAAAATCTTGATTTATTATTATTAAAGTAAGTTTAATTTGGAGTGTCCGTAAAAATTTGCTCTTCATATTTTCTATTTAGAAGTTATATTTTAATGTGTTATACCACCCAATGGATATCCAAAAATCTGAACAATCAAATGGATTTGGATATGGGTAATAAATCATAAAAATCGATAGATATGAATATGGATATGGGTTGAGTCATAAAAATGGATATGGATATGGGTAGAGTAATACTCGAACCGAACCCTACGCATTGCCATCCCTAGTCACCAACTATAAGGAATACTAGTGATATACACATTGACTAAAAAAGGCTTTATATCTTTCTCAAGCTTTATAAAACACTTCCCAATTTTTTCTATACAAAGCTTTGTATCAAGATCCCTAACTTACCACTCCTCAAAAAATTCTACCTCATTCAATACTAACTACTTCTTTGCTTGATCTCTCATACAATATAGAAAAACACCTCATCTAAAGCTCGTCTTCTATAAGGTCATTTAATAAATGTATCTAAATCATCCAATATAACTCATTTACAAATGTGGGTCGCATTTTCACTAGGTAATCCAGTAAAGGTTAGTAGCAATTGTATATTTACTTGCTTCAAATTGTAGTTCCTTACATGTTGACTCAATCTAATACATGAGGGACTTGTACTAATCACATGTAAGTAGACATCCTCAAGGTTCATCCTTTATAGATACTGCTCTATATCTATAAAATGTTATCTTTATTTGCAACCATATCTACTCTCCTTCTATCTCTATTCTATCTATAGGTTTATTCAATTTTAGGATCAATTTGAAGTAGGGTATCCAAGTTGGCACTCCTAGATCTCCTATCTCACATTAACTACCTAAAAATGAAATAAATCAAAAGTAAAAAAAGAACAAAATAAGATTCAAATAAAAATAAGATTAGATTAACAAAAATATGATTTCCCTAATAATGATGCCAAAAACTTGATATAATTAACCTAAAAATACCCACAGTCAATTATAGTAAGTTTATAAACCTTGAATAATTCTTGAGTATTAATCCCACAAGGAACTATGTCACTATAATTGCTAATCTTAGCCTGACAATAGAAATATAAAATAGAGTTGATAAAAGATAAATAATTCACTAAACTAACAAAAATAAGGTCAATTAACTAGTGAAGGAAAATCATTTAAGGAAACATTAGGGCATTTGAGTTCACTTATATAGTATTCCAATTATTAAATAATATTGATTAACTCAGTTAAAATAAAAATTAACTTAAAGTATCTATTCCTTCTCGCAAAGCACAAAGGTATCTAATTAGGAAACTACTACCTCTTAGTGTGTAATTCAACCTAGTTAAATTCAATAATCATAGTTAATCTGTTTAGTTATCATGATAGTCTAGGATAGTTTCATTCTTTAGCATTAAAGTGTTCATTCTCCTAATGTATAAATCATATTTCTCTTTCCTTAATTTCGTAAAATCCCTAAAATTGAGCTTATGACGGGTAGATATAAACTAAAAAAGAACAAAGAAAATAAATTTATCCAATAAATACTATATCATACATTAATAATTGAAAATTCCATTAAAATCTACGTCCTTAACGTTAACTACAACTTCTAGCCACAAAACATAATGAAAAGAAAACTCAAATAATGCAATCTCAACATAAAGAAATTAGTAAAAAGAAAAGAAATAGAGAATTTGTCATGAGCTCCTTCAATCATCCTCTAAATCCTCCTTCACTTCCGTGAAAGAATAAAAATATGAAAAAAAGAAAGGTGTAAATATGAATTATTTGAGCATCTCATCTATACTATTGCTTTATGGTTAGTGACTACTGAAACAGAGGTCTACGTTAGAATCCAGGTGGTCCTATAGGGTTATTTTCTCTAACTCCCTGCTCCTTTTATAAAAAGTTTAGGTTATTCCTATACCTCAAATTATATGTGTTAGAGAAGGGATCATTCCTCATTATTTGTTTTCCTATATAAGTAGCTATGTAGTTTGCTTCCTTATTATAGTTTGGGGCTAACTCAACATTCATGCATGTGTATGATGGTTACACATATATACCACATTAGTAAAATGCTTCCTTTTGAATCATATCTTAGTTCATAATCATCTTCATTTAATTTGATGGATTAGATACTTGTTTTGCTGGACCTAGAGGTAATTACACCTTTTACAAAGAGGCCTTTGGCTTTTTATGTATCACTTTGGTTGATTAATTCCTTGTCGAGTTCTTAATTAGCTCCTCAACAGCCTTGTCAATCCTTGTATGGATGATCCCTTAAGTTGTATTATCAATTAAGGTTTGACATGTTTGTGTGAGGCCCTTGTAGAAAAATTGCATCACCAACTGTAAAGAATACTAGTGATACATGCATTGATTAAAAAAGGCTCTATATCTTTCTCAAGCTTTATAAAACACTTCCCCTTTCTTTCTATACAAAGCTCTATATCTAGATCCTTAGGTCAGTGGTGTGGAGGGATGAATCTTAATATGAATGCATTATAAACCTAATACCACTCCTTAAAAAATTCTACCTGATTCAAGACTAACCACGTCCTTGCTTGATCTTTCATAGAATATAGAAAATGCGTCATCCAAAGCACATCTTCTATAAGGTCATTCAGTAGATGTATCTAAATCACCTAATATAATTCATTTACAAATGTGGTTGTATCTTGGCTAATTTAGTAGCAATTGTATATTTAATTGCTTCAAATTGTAGTTCCTTGCTTGTTGACTCAATCTAATATATGAGGGACTTGTACTAATCACATGTAACTGGACATTCTCAAGATTCATCCTAATGGATACTGCTTTATATCTATAAATAATATCTTTATTTACAACCATCTCTACTCCCCTTCTGTCTCAATTCTATCTATAGGTCTATTCAATTTTAGGATCAAATTGAAGTAGGGTATCCAAGTTGGCACTCTTAGATCTCCTATCTCACATTAACTACCTAAAAATGAAAGAAATCAAAAGTAAAAGAAACATAATAAAATTCAAATAAAAACAAGACTAAGATTAACAAAAGTAAAAATTATAAATTTCCTAATAATGATGCCAAGAACTTGATCTAGTTAACTTAAAAATACCCATAATCAACTATGAAAGTTTATAAAAATGGAATAATTCTTAAGTATTAATCCCACAAGGAACTATGTCACTATAATTGCTAATCTTAGCCTGACAATAGAACTATAAAATAGATTTAATGAAAGATAAATAATTCTCTAAACTAACAAACATAAGGTTAGTTAACTAGTGAAGGAAAATCATTTAAGGAAACATTAGGGCATCTGAGTTCACTTATATGGAATTACAATTATTAAACAAGATTGATTATCTCAATTAAAATAACAATTAACTTAAAGTATCTATTCCTTCTCTCAAAGCACATATGTATCTAGTTGGGAAACTACAACCTCTTGGTTTGTAATTCAACCAGCTTAAATTCAATAATTATAGTTAATCTATTTAGTTATCACAACAGTATAGGATAGTTTCATTCTTTAGCATTAAAATGGTCGTTATGCATGAATCATATTTCTCTTTTCATTATTTCACACAATCCTTAAAATTGAATTTATTATAGGTAGATATAAACTCAATAATTAAGAATAGAGAAAATAAATTTAACCAAAAATTAACTATATCATACATTAATAATTGAAAATTCCTTTAAAAGCTACATCCCTAACCTTTTCTAGACACAAAACATGATGAAAAAGAAACTCAAATAATGAAATCTCAACATAAAGAAAAAATCAAAAGAAAAGGAACAAAGAAGTTGTCATGAGCTCTTTCAATCCTCCAAATCTTCTTCCACTTCCGTGAAAGAATAAAACTATGAAAAAAAGGCAGGTGGCTATCAAACACCTTTTAAAAGTCCCCTAGTTATAACTAATACGTTTATTTATTATTAAGGTTACAAAAATAGAGTCGTTGGCTACTTGAACTTGGAAATAATATATCTTCATAAGTTTTACATAAGAATTTGTATCGAACTAACCTCAACATTAGTGTTAATTTTGTTATGATACTTTTATGCATTGATAATCAATATGTAACTGATGCCTAATACCAAGTTGTAAATAGTGTCAATCTTTTTTTTCCTAAGTTTCTTACATAAAACTATGATGAGTCTGGCACTATTCATATACACCAGTCTAGGACTGATCTTATTGTTCTTCTAAACCTCTCTGAGCTTCACGAAAGACAAGTGCTTATCTCCTTATTAAGTCTAGTACCTATTAGTCTTATCTCTAATAGCTTCTTCACTTTTTATCATCTTCATGCTAGAATTGACTTCTAATATCTTCTACAAAGTTATTGTCCATCTTCTTTTTTCCAAATGATTCCAAATCTCATTTACATAATTATAGAGAAAATTGCACTTAATTCCATTTTTTTTCTCAAGATCATTACCTACAATAAAATGAACCAAACATAAGAAAATATTATAAAATTCATATAAAACATATTATAAAAGTTCCAAATACTAAGTAAATTAATCCTAATTAATAAGTAACATAAACACCTATTAGATCCCTTTTTAGTAGACCTATAAAACATGTATAAGATGTGATTATCTCAGTTAGCAACATAACCCATACCACTAGGTACAACTAGTTATTAGCATCTTTTAGATATTTGTTAATATTTCTACCTTGATCACTTCCTTAAAGAGATAACCATTAAGATCCAACACCTTCTTGCATCTACTTAATAGGCCTCCTTTGCAATAATCGAAGACAACATATATTTCTATTAAGATAGGTTGCTTTAGTTAATGAGAATATTACTATTAGGTCTGAATTAGATCTCAACAATTCTTATTATAGTCCTAACTTTTGAGTGTTCTAGTTTTGCATCTACATTTATTTATTTTCCATAATTTCCTTCCTAGCTTTATAATAAGTGACAAGTGTAACTTGTTTCCTAAATGCATCATTCATAAGTTACCTTATTTTAGACAATTTCAACACTATTAAACCTCCAACTTTAGGTAAAAATTATTTTCCATTCATAAAAATTAAAAAAAATTCTTCAAAATTTTCTTATAAGTATGAGCCTTTTAAACACCTAAACTTGAAAATTTTGTTCTTCACCTAAAAGTAACATGAGTTCTTTTAATTACAGTTTTCTACTTTACATTAGTTCTTTCAGTTACAATTTTCTACTTTACAATATGATCTAACTTAATCCTTTTTATTCTTCCTATATTCAAATTTGATTATATAGCTATTGCATATCTATATAGATCTTTATTAAACTAGTTTGTATATTCAATAATATGCCTAGTACAAACTCTATCTTTTCATTTGTAGGGATATATCTAGGAATATTAGTCTTCTCTTAATAGCATCATCATATTTTACTATATCATTTTTATGATAACTTAAATCAACATCAAATTCAAAGTAACACATGAAAGTCCCATGTCAAACATCCTTCTAAAACCTTATTCCATTTGTAACTTCTTCCTCTATATGTTTCTCTGTAACACCCCACTCCCGCATGACCCGAACCCGACATCGATGGTGATATCCGAGTCCGTGCCCTACGAGGGTGGCGTGCTACATCACTCAATCAAAACTCAGAATAATTTTTTTTAAAACACGAGCATACACTATACGGGAAATCATTACCATACATAAATCATCAGTAAATACAATGACCACGGGGGACCTTTTCATAAATACAAATTAATTCAGTCCGTTGACTTTACAAATTGACCTAATCATTTGAACAAAAAAAATTCAGAAAATACAATTTTATCAGACATTAATGCAGACGTGAACTGATCTCGACCTCTTCTCTCACTCACATGCAGATGTTATACGCCCGTTGCTTAATGGGGTATTCTTCTGGGTCCTGAAAAATAATTGCAAATTTTGGGTGAGTTTTACGAACTCAGTGAGTGACCATCATCGATGGTTCACCCAATCACGTAACACAATTTTCATACATCTCACATTATTTCATAGTGCACATGCACATGAGACTCACTTTCCAGTTCTTATTTTGTTGTGATCGAGTGCCTAAACTGTCCCTTGTAGGGTTCATTAATAACTGTCCCTTATCCATTGGTGGATACAGGGCTCATTAAACGTTGAGCCTAAGGCTCTGAATCCCTTATGAGCTCGAAGCTCATTTTCACTCGTTGAGCTTAAAGCTCTGATCGGTGGCGACTCTGGTCACAACAGCCATT
>JANPWT010000245.1:24186619-24199957 GCA_024678245.1 Erythroxylum densum | reverse complement strand
ATACATGCATATATGAAAGGAATACCTCATAATATATTATTAACAAGTCATAATGTTAATACATGAATAACAAATATTCATTGGCCTAGGACACACTACTAACAAGTTAGATACCCGAGCTCATATTTGATAAGTTACATTGAAGAGGCACAACTCATTTACATTCCAACAGGGGAAACTTCTTTCCCTAGAATAACAAATAGTCTGAAGTTAATTTCATTAGGAAAAATCTAGATATAAGTCTTGTAAACACTCAATGGATAATTTAATTTCCTAACTTCTTCTCAGCTTAATTTTTAGTAATTTATTAGATCATACACCCATCTATACTCAAAATGAAGTTGTTAATCCCAAAAAGCCATTTAGATTCAATGACTTTTTTTTGAGTTAGCTGGCTTTAAGGATTTCATTTCGAAAGCTCTAAGAGCAAAATTTAGTGCAACAAAGTGGTACATCTATATTAGGAAAATGTTCCTTATCAAAACAAAAATAAAACATCTCTTTAAAGACAATATTGGCAACACTCATCACCTGGTAAACATAGATAAGCAGGAGCTTGATAGTATTTAGTTACAACTTTAAAACAATCCTTTTTCTAGCCAGTTGTAGGAAACGGAGAAAATTGCATTAAACAATTATTCCAAAGCTCTCGTATATGATTATTCCCTAATGAAGTAAAGATCGAGAGTGGAGTGGATAAGAAGTGGAGAAAGGAATACTTCATTCTTTTATAAAACTGCCATTACTAGTAAAGAAGTAAATAGGATTGTTTCACTTAAATTCAATAACTCTTAGTTGAATTCTCAATCTAAATTGTCAGATGGGGATTATAGCTACTTCTCTTATATGATGAATAAGCCTTTAGAAGCTCACTCCACTGAATCACTCCTAAGGCAAATCTTATAGGGTTGTCTCTCTACTTAAGAAATTGAATTGCTATCATAGCCTGTTACTATTCAAGAGATTGATGAAACTTTGAAATCTCTTCATCCACACAAAGCTGTTATAACTGATGGCTTCAATGTTATTTTTTTCCTAAAGTCATGGCCTCTCACTAGGAATTTGATCTTAGAAGCAATTTTGGAATTCTTCAATAAAGGCTCCCTTTGGGAGAGATTAATTAAAAATTCATTACTTTTGTCCCCAAGAGTGTTGAACTCAATTACTTCTCTAATTTTCATCCCATATCTTGTTGCAATTCAATTTACAAGCTAATCTCTATGATAATGGCTCACTGGTTGAGAGCTATTAACAAATCATATCGAAGCATCTCAGGGAGCTTATATCCCTGGTAGGGTTATTAGTGACAACATTTTGATTCTCTAGGAGCTACTAAGAACTTATTTAAAGAAGAGAGGTAGGGCCAATTATTGCATCCAAATTGACCTTTAAAAGGCCCATGATAGTGTAGATTAGGACCTTATTATCATCATTCTATCTGTCGTTGATTTTCTAAGAAAATTAATCTATTGGATCAATAAGTGCATTACTTCTCCTTGCTATAGTATCCTCATAAATGGTCAGCCAACAAACTCATCTTTTCTATTATTGAGTCAACCATGGTTGTTGGATATGTCATAAACTGACCTTCACATTCACAATATTTTATGGATTCTCCATACACCTTGGTGCCAGACAAGGCCAGCCCATGACCATTTTTTCATTTTAGATCTCTAGCAGAAACTATCTCTTTGGATTTTTCTTTAGCTGCAATTAATTAATGAACATATTGAGAAAAAGGAAAAATCTGGTTAAAGAGTTAGATCAGTGTTTAATGCTTTAATTATTTGTGATGATTTACATGCCTAACATCTATTTTAAAGGCTCTACAAGTTAATATAAGAGAAATAAGAGCTGAGTTTGTTACTTAAGATTGCAACTAGTTTAATAGCCTTAACTCAATTAGCTTTTTAGAGTACTTGTCTCTTTCCTTCTTGCTAAACTAAGACAAAGCCTTAACGGAGCCTTAGTAGTTTGGATATTTATTAACCGCTAGATCCTATGTGACAAGTGAAGCCTTTTAGTATGCTACTAGAATGATTTTCTTCCCTTATTGTATAACATATATCCCACGTTTGGTTTCACCTAACTGGACCTACACAATATGAACTTCCTTAGTATTCTTTGGGGTAAAATTATTTTAAAAAATCAAACTTTACTTAATTTTTTATTATTAGTTAGAACTTTTAAAAGTGACATCAAAATAGTATATCATTCAATTTTTTTGCAAAAGTAGCCTATTATTAGACTTTCAGTTAGTGACGATAACGCAATAAATCATTTCAACAAATCTACTAGACAGATGGCTGATAGATATCCTCCTTATGTCACATTAAATGAAAATTTTTTTAAAACCTAGAATCTTTCTTTGGTTGCTTTTGACCGTCCTTTTCCTTCTCACTTTACTTGTTTCCTCTTCTTCTAAGACTAAAATCAATAATTAATAAGAGAAACTTCAATTAAACTATAAAGGGATAAAAATGTATGAAGAACATTAGTTACACAATCATTTTTATTATGGCTAGTTTACAATGTCTTAAAATCAAGAAATAGTAATATCCGGCAAACGTATAACTTGAAGATTTCAGGAAGTAATTTCTTTTAGCTTACCAATGTGTTCATCATGCTTCAAATCTGTTTCAAGTTCTTTTTCTAAATTCCAAAAGAAAATCAGAGTTTTTGTATGTTGTTCGTCAAGTCTAAACTTAGTCAAAAACTAAAACGAAGATGAAATACTACATTGTTAAAGTTGAGAAAAGGAAAATGAAGCGAATTGAAACCTTATGGGAAAGAAGATTTCTTAATCCCCTTTTTCCTTTTCTGTAAAAACCTTATCAAAGTCTAACAAAAAAGAATTGTTATTAATTATTGATTATGATACTAGAGGATAAGAAGATGCAAAGGAAACAAGTAGAGAGAGAAGGCAAACAAAGGTCGAAATCAACCAGATCTTTAAGTTTTAGGAATTTTAATTTTTAAATTTAATTTTTTATTTTTATCTAATGTGGCATAGGGGCATAAGTCAACCATGTCAACACTAGTAACTAGAAGTCTAACGATGAGTTATTTGAGCAAAAATTGCAAGTTGAAAAATTTTAACAACACTTTTTAAAATTCATCTTAGCATTATGGAATTGAGTAATGTTTAGAATTTAATTTTGTAATTTACGCTTTTCTTTGTCATTTAGTTTCAACTTCTTAGAATTGGTCTTTGTCTGTTCTCTTATTGAATCATTATAAAAGCTTATTTAATATTCTTATGAATTTAATTTGGGGTAAAAAGACATAGGCCTCCTTTATAGTTTAAGGTACTTTAGAAAACATCCTAACCTTTAAAATTTTCAGAAGTATTATTTATAGTTTTCATCTATTTAGAAAAAACTCATTCTCTTTGACTTCGGTTAAAAATTATCAACAAAATATATATGATATAAATATCATATATGAACTAATCAAATATTACTAATTTGATAACCCAATTTACTTCTTAAACTAAACAAAAATTAACATTTTAATATAATTATAATAACTTGTTAATTTATGATAATTTAATTAGTTCAATTTGAGTTTAAGAATTGGATTTAATCCTTATATAAGATTCTTTTAATTAGTTTACGTATAATGTCCATATTGTGTATCTTTCATTATTATTATTAAATGAAGTCTAGAGAAATATTTTTCTAAAAAATTAAAGATCTAAGAAAAATTTTCAAAAGTTTTAAAATATTAAGTTTTTAAATAAAAATTCTTAAATTATAAGAGATTTCAATATCTTTTGCTCTTTACTTTGTGCCACTGTACATCTAAATACATGGTTACTCTCACTAACACACAAAAATTAATAAACAACCAATTGATAATAATGCCACATAAGAGTTTTTCTTTTGTTTTCTAAAAGAATGCCACAAAAGAGTTGATTGTGAAATTGACAAGGTAGGAACTTGTCTTCCCTTAATGTCAACTTTTAGTCCTTTTATTCTTCGTTGTTATGTAAGTGATTTATCTTTAAAAAATGAATAAGATAAAAATTTATAATTTAAAACCTTAGACAATTATATTTTTATAATAATTTCTTAACATTTTCAAAAGTTAAAATAAAATTATAATATTATTCAAATTGAATATTTAACCATTTTTTATATATAATTAAAGCAATTAAATTTTAATGGCATGACTTGAATATAGAAACAGAAAATTTATTAAGCATTTCAAGAATAACTTTGTTGTACGTATAATCAAAATTTTAAAATATATTTTAATAAATTAATCAAAACAATGCATTATTTTAATTGAGTTATAGTATTTTAAATTCATTTAAACAATAATTTTATGTATATTTATTTATTTTTAGATTATGACTCATCTTTTATTTATATGGAATCTAAATGTTTAAGAATTATTTAGTTTCACTTTTATTTTTGTTATATATTTTGTTTTTATTTCTTTGCAAAAATAAATTTTTGTTTTGCTGTTAATATAATTATATTTTTATTACTAATAGTGATTAAATATTAAATAAAACTTAAAATTAATTAAGTAAATAGATTTATTTTAAGTTACAGTTTATTCATAAATTGAAAAAAAGTATTAATTAATATATATTTTAAGATATTTTAAATTTAAAGTATATTTGTTAAATAATTACTAAAACTAAAAAATAATTTTATTTTTCAAAAAATTAAACTAATCATAATAATTAAATAAGTTAATTGTAAATCTTATTAATATTTAATATTAAGTAATTAAATAATAACTAAAAAACAAAAAATAAAATCAGAAATTAAGATTTAAAATAGGAATAAAATTTTTAATTAAATTTAAAATGCAAAAAGCCAAAAACAAAACAGAAACAAACCGCTTCTTAAAGCATCATTGTGAATGAATCAGAAAATGTTTGACCATCAAGCAAAATATCAAAACAAAAGACTGAAAACTCAAATCCAACTAAAAAGCCGCCTAAAACTATGAACTAAATTCGCGGCTGCCAATGCAGCTTTTGCCGTAATCAAATCAGAGCATAGATTCCCTCCGAAGTCGCCGTTTGGCCAAAGCACGCAAACGGCCGGCGTTCATTATTCAATCATTATATAATGCACACGCTTGTCTGTTTCCATTTCTTTTTTCCCTGTTTAGAGCTTTTTTCTTGCCATCCATTCTCTTTTGGTTTAATAAATTCACATAGCACGGCAAAAGGATATTACAGAGGCAGGGATATGGCGATGGAGACCCAGAAATCCGTAGTGAACATAAGTATAAGCGGAGAGTGCTTTGATTATGTGAGAGTTTTCTCGGACGGCGTATGGAACGTCAGACGCAACGAAAGTATTCTCCAGCATTCCCTTGTTCGCTTCCATCTTCAGCTCGTCTCCTTCGTGTTCGTCTCTAACTTATTTCACTTTCTCCTCAAACGCTTCAATTTATCCCGAATCACTTCCGAGATCCTGGTAATATGTCTGAAGTTCATTACATTATGAACCTGTTGAAGCAATTATAAATGGGACTTGGGTAGGGATCAAGGTGTTGTTAATAATGGGGCATGAAGTGCATGCAGTTATATCTGTGTATGTAGGTAGCATTAGGTTAATTAGTACGTAAAAGGGAATTCATCTCCCTCTGGCTCAGTAATGTTAATTTGGTTTGCCAATGTTTATCATGTATAAGCGGGGTAGAATTAGAAATGTTTTGGGTCTTGATAAAATGTCCATGATTTATCGTAACTTGTTTTGTTTGGGCAAAAGGCAGGATTCATTTTGGGATCGAGTGGGGTGGGAGGAATCCTCGATGCACAAGGGGATGCATTGTTCCCTCCATTCCCTGATCAGGTATTCGCTTCATTATCAAAACTTGGCTACATCTTATTCACATTTCTGGCTGCTGTAAGAAACGACCTAAGCTTAGTAAAACAGATGGGGACAAAAGCATTGATTTTTGGGTTTCTGTTGTTCTTAGTACCTGTTACAATGGAAAGTTCTACTAGTGTCTTGTTCCCACATGATGAAACTCTGAGTTTTACTGTGAGAGCTCAAAAACAGTTTCTTTCATCTTTTTACATCAGTATAATGACAAGTAGCCAATTTGTTGGGGTTAGTACAATATTGATGCAGCTAAAGATCACCAATTCCAGGCTGGGACACTTTGCTTTGGCATCAACGTTGGTTGGTGACTTGATGAGATTTGGATACACGAGTTTGAATGGTTTCCGGAGGGCAATTTTAAGTACATCTGCAAGGATAGGAGCCCAAGTCATTCTTCTTTCTCTTATATTCATTGCGGTTATTTTGGTGGTATTGAGATCTATGATACACTGGTTCATCAGAAGAACCCCAGAGGATAAGCCCATGAAGGAAGTTTACATAACAGTAACACTGGCCATACTTTTAGGTTTGGCATCAATAGGTGACAGTGTGGGAATGCATTATTTATTTGGTCCTTTCGTCTTAGGCTTAGTCGTGCCTGCAGGATCTCCATTAGCCACAGCCCTGGTAGCAAAGGTTGATACTCTTGTCTCAGGGCTGCTTATACCACTATTGTTGACATTCTGTTCGACCAGATTTGATATAGTGGATTTTGTCCACAGTTTCAACCAAGCACTTACTTTTCAGGCGGCTTTGATGGGATACATGATCAAATTGATAATATCGATTATAGGAGCAATAAACTGCAAGTTGCCTCTAAGCGAAGCTGCTGCTCTCGCACTAATCGTGAATGCCAAAGGAGTTATTGAGATAGGTTTACTTTTAAGCTTTGGTAACTTAGAGGTAACTGGAAGTCCCAATCATTTCTCCTCACCCTTGACTGTTTTGTTTATACACATAGAAAGAGAAGCAAGGAGCTTAACTTATATTCTCATCCCCTCATGGCTTATAATTTGTTTTGTTTTTCTTACTCTGACAGCTAAGGAATGTAGAAAGTACCAGTGGAATTTTCTTCGTATTTCTATTATCGGGGATTTTACCACCGCTCATAAAAGTTCTATACAATCCAGCAAAACAATACATAGGCTACACCAAGAAATGCATCGAGTATGCTCCAAATGATGAAGAATTCACTATTCTAGTCTGCTCTCATCGGCAGGAAGATGTTGTGGCTGCAATAAATCTACTAGAATATTGCAATCCCACTAAACAAAGTCCCCTATGCATTCTTGGACTGTGTCTGGAGGAACTTGTCAGTAGTCTCACCCCTGTTTTAATTAACCACCAATTAGGTCAAAAGGCCTCTTCTTTGGATGGATCACGATCGCAGCCAATCATTGATATTTACAGGTATTTCAAGTCACAGAACGATAAATTTACACAGGTGAATGTCTTTACAGCAATATCACCACTCAAGCAGATGCATGAAGACATCTGTTGGCTGGCTTTTGACAAGACTGTCTCTCTGATTATACTGCCATTTCACAAGAAATGGAACAAAAAGGGCAAAATGATTTCAAACAGCACCGACTTGAGGAACTTAAACATCAATGTCTTGGATAGGGCATCATGTTCTGTTGGCATTCTCATTGATCGTCAAAGAAACCACATCCTATTTTCTACTTTTTCTACCTCAGAAATCTATCAAGTGGCCACATTGTTCATAGGAGGTCCAGATGATAGAGAGTCACTTGCATTTGCTTTGAGGATGGCAGGAAATCCCTGCGTTCAACTAACAGTTATTCATTTTGTAGCAGAAAATAATCGACCCCATGATAAGTGGGAAGAAATGCTTGATCTTGAAGCTCTTAGAAAATTGAAAGAAGTGTCAAAGAGTGCAAACGTTGGTTACAGAGAGGATATAGTTAGGGATGGTTCTGACACAGCTAAAATAGTTCGATCAATTGCAGGACATTACAAACTAGTCATTACAGGCCGTCACCATGAACCTGACAAGGAAGCTGTGTCAGGCTTAAAAGATTGGTCTGAATTGCCGGAGCTTGGACCTATAGGAGACCTGTTGGCCGTTTCAGAAATTGATTGCAAAGCTTCAGTCTTGGTGGTCCAACAGCAAATCATGAAAGCAAGTCACAGCGGTATTTTGAATTAAGGATTTGCAAATTACATTCTCACATTAAGGTAAGAGAAAATTGGATCAATCTGAGCACTGACCTCTTTCATATTACTAGATAATTTAGGGTGTGCTTGTTTATGGGGCATGAAAAGAGGGGTATAGGTATGGAATAAAAATTGATATTTGGTATGAACCTATCATTGAAGATCTAAGAATTTTATTCTTTGATTTTAGGCAATCCTTCATTCTTCTCATAATCTAGAAGAATGAGAGAGAGGAATGGTAAAATCAGTTAAATAATTAATTACACTATAATTAATTAAAATATTTTAATTAATTAATCAATTAAAAATATTATTAATAATTAGTTAATTGCAATATAATTCATTCATTAATTAAAATATTGTAATTAATTAAAATATAATTTATTTTGTAATTAATTAATTACAATATTTTTTACAAACTAATCACTATCAATGGTAATGATAATTATTCCTTTCTTTTAACCAATCATCATAATTATAATGATAATATTCATTCTTATTCCTTACTATATTTATTCTCATTCTTATTATCATTCTCTCATGTTAACCAATTACCTCTTTAGAATGCGACTCTCCCAGTTTCACCTAGTGTACAGTCAATTGAATTCAAATTGTAATATTTTTGTTAAGGTTGTGCACGAAACTCTGAAGCTGTACAGAATTAGGAAAGACAGCCATTGTCATTGTAATTGAAATAAGAAGAATGTCTTCATATCTTATGATGTTCCATTTCTGGTTCAGGACTGTTAAAGTGTGAAATCCTCAAATGCACTGATCGAAGTTTTAGAACTTGCTTCTTTTACAGGTCGTTTTGCAATTTAGTTGGGAATTCTGCGAACATAGAGATAAATTGAGCAAGTTTGCTGAAAAGAAGAAATGGTGATTTGGGACGGACAAGCTGACAGTTAATTCTTTTTTGTATGCCAGGTTTGGGTAAATTAAGATTAGAAATTAAAAGAAGAGAAGGCATTTCATTTTGTTGAGGAACGAGGTTTATAGCCCAATTTATAGTCAAATTTGGTGATGGAAGAGTATGCCTCAGATTTATCCAGTGATGCTTTCTAAGTTTTGTAGAAAGCGTCGATTTGTATTTTGTACATATTGTATTTGAGCTAGGCTCATTCTCTTTAATGTACGGAGTAAGCCTAATAGTGCCAGGGAAATGAAGTCCTATTATTAGGAATAGATGTCACCAACTACCTGACAATTCTTTTAATAGAGTTTGGATCCTGAACATTTTCTTCCCCTAAAAACAAACTGTGCCCAAATGAATTTAATACAAGTGACTGCATAGCAGCATAGAACATCATGGGCCTGAACTCTTTTCCTTAACAACCAGTGGACTCTCAAACCAACCTTGGATGCGCCGGCCTATAGTATGAAGCCCGTCAAACTGAACTATAGGAGAAAACATTACTACTGCCCTACTTCTTGGCTAACGTAGGCAGGCAAAATCAAAGGCTGTATTACTATTAGCAACGCTGCGCTGCAAGAATCTTGGGTGAATAAGAGCCTATAAAAACATATATAGTTCTCGTCTCTAGAGTCTAGACCACATCCTTCTCTCACCTTCTCATACACCATCCTCGTCTCCAAGTCCAATGTCCAATTCAATTGCTCATTCCCCTTCACCAACAACGTTGAAGATAGGTATTGTAGGCTTCGGCCCCTTTGCACAGTTTCTGACAAGGACCATGCTCAAGCAAGGTCACACTTTACGAGCAACTTCTCGTTCAGATCACTCTCAGCTCTGTCAACATTTGGGCATTTCTTTCTTCAGGTAATAAAATCCCAAGTGCAGTCAAACAGAGTAAGTTTCCCCTAAACATGCAATTCTAATTGTATTTTTACTCCTTTTTGTTGTCAGAGACGTTTCTGAATTCCTCGGAACTAGTAACGATGTTATTCTCATTTGCACATCCATCCTTTCACTGCCCGAGGTGCTCCAGTCCATGCCACTTCATACTCTGAAACGACCAACTCTATTCGCTGATGTTCTCTCAGTCAAGGAGTTCCCTAGAGACGTTTTACTCCGAGTACACATCCATACCCAGGAGCTGATTTCCCTTCATAATGTTCACCTGTTTCCTATTCCACTTTGATTTTGGGTTAAATGTTAGTCCGAAAACTCATTACAGAATTGATTATGTAGGTGCTGCCAGAAGAATCAGATGTGCTGTGCACTCACCCTATGTTTGGGCCAGAGAGTGGCAAGAATGGGTGGAATGATTTAGCATTCGTGTATGAAAAAGTTCGAATAAGGGATAAATCAACGTGTTCCAGCTTTCTACGGATTTTTGAAAGCGAGGTGAGCTTTATCCTTTTGTCAAATATCGCCGACAAGACTCTTAAACCTTTAAATTTTCGAACATGATGCTGCCTAGTGGTCATGTGGATTATGTCAACGCAGAAGCAGTTGTGCATATACACGCCACCACGATCTCCTAATTAGAGCGTGCCATGTTCTTCTAGTCAGCCAAACTTGAGATTAGGCATACATCAGTATCTTTTCGAGGACAAAATTATCGAAACTTTCCTGGATCCACAAAGTACTTTTGCTAAAGTCCAAGCTTTAAGCATGTGAATTTTGCTCTGAATCTACATCTATTGTATTGCTTTCAATACTTACGAGTTCTTTTCTTACCAAACATAAATCAAACCTGATTATGTGTAGGGTTGTAGAATGTTGGAAATGTCCTGTGAAGAACACGACAAACTAGCCGCGAGGAGTCAATTTCTCACTCACACTATAGGCAGGTAAAATAATTTTGACTTACATTATAAACAAAATCTGGACAGGCACTTCGAAAGTTAATTTCCTGCTGTTCCAATTTAACAGGATTCTGTCGGAAATGGAGATCACTTCCACACCAATGAACACAAAAAGCTTTGAGACGCTCATTCAGTTGGTAATTTTCCACCATTTAAAATTTCATTAAAACTTCCCTTTGGAGCTTCCTTGGATGTTGTGGTATCAACCTGATAACTTGAAAATTTCCTCCTTTGTGGCAGAAAGAAAGCAGCATGAATGATAGTTTTGATCTGTTCAGTGGGTTGTTCCTCCACAATAGATTCGCCACACAAGAGGTAAATAACTAGTGGTTTCCATTGACTTTTACTTAATTCACAGTGAAGTTCTCCGTGTTGTATTGTCGCTTCTTAACGGAACATTATAGCTTAGGTGAAATTTTGTGATGCAGCTAAAGAACCTCGAACTTTCCCTTGGGAAGGTTAAGCAAAAGCTAATGAATGGGATGGAAGAGGAGGAGAACTGAATGGGAGCAAAATATGATGCAGGTGACACTTGTCGACAAAATATCCTACGCAGTTCAACTTCAGATATTTTTCTTTCGCAAAATCCTTGTGATACGATTTTATGTAATCACATGAAGACAAGCTCTTAGTGCACTCGTGCACACTATTCCGAGCCCTAAAAGTAGCTCGGAATCCTTTAGTTTCTCATCCTTTCATCAGAGGAAAGGATGATGGAAGTCCACTAGAATTATGGAGACTAGAGTAGATATTAAAGGATGATGGAAGTCCACTAGAATTATGGATACCAGAGTAGATATTATCCTTAACCTAATTCATCAAACTTCGAAAGAAAAAAAAATTTCGAATGCTAGTTGGGATGAAAGATTTCCATAATTGACCAGACAAAGGCCTTATGTCTCACTATAGAGAGTTGATGGCCTCTCTGATTGTGTTCTTGTTGGGTTTATCTTCTTGAATCAAGAAATCGATTCCAAATTTAATCGAAATGGACCCCTTGTTATCCATCTAGACTGGGATGTCGACCTTTTCTGTTATGGTCCCTAGCAATAGATCTGGTTATGGGTCTAGAGATAGGGGCTTCTGGACTTTCGGATGTAAAAATGACACGATGATTTCTTTTACGACCTATGGTTGCTATTTTGTTCGGGCTCGTCAGAGAGAACCTGAGACCTCTTGAGTTCGAAGTACTCAAAGACTTGAGAAATTTTTCTACCTACCTTTCCATTCATCAAAGGTCAAATAAATTGTTCAACGAGAAAACAACTTCCCCTACAACTTAAGGGTCCATAAATAACATGATAACTACACTGCATAAAACTAGGAACATGAACAACTAATTAACTGTCAAATATATACATAAAAACGAAAACTATAAGAAACCAATTATGCTACTGCTGCGCTGGCTTCTTCCTAAGGCCATTTTGCTACTGTTGCGCTGGCTTCTGCTTACTGCATAAGAAGATTATACTACTGTTGCGCTGGCTTCTTCCTAAGGCCATGTGTGAACCTTTGATAAACGTTTATAACATTACTCTCCCGCTCTAAATGACGCTTGTCCTCAAGCGAAAACTGAGGGAAACGTTGTTGCATAGAAGTGACAGCTTCCCAAGAAGCATTAGTAGGAGAGGAATCTTGCCAATGTACTAAGACCTCTGGAACTGAATTATGGACTCTGTGGCCCAAAATAGCCAAAGGCTGTGGTTCAGTAACTTCAGTAATCGCAAGAGGAAGAGAAGCCTCAATGGAACAAGAACCTGCATGAAATGCCTTCAGTTTAGAAACATGGAACACCAGATGGACCTTCGAATTGGCTAGAAGGTCGAGCTTGTAAGCTATAGCACCAATTTTAGCCAAGATACGGAAAGGGCCATAGAACTTAGGCAAAAGTTTTTGGTGCCTGCGTTGCGTAATTGTAAGCTGCCGATAAGGCTGGACTTTGAGTAAAACTTGATCACCAATCTGAAAAGTTACATCTCGGCAATGAGAGTCATAAGCATGCTTCATCTGTTGTTGAGCACGAAGAAGATTGTCTCTTAAAGAAAACAGTAGCTCATCCCTGGACTTGAGGGCTTGATCAACTGCCTCAAGTTTAGCAAGACCAGGATAATAAGAAAGTAGGGGAGGAGGAGGCCTGTCATATACCACTTCGAAAGGAGTTGTTTTCAAAGCAGAATGAAAACTAGTATTATAACAATATTCAGCCCAAGAAAGCCAATCCATCCACTTTGTTGGGCGATCAATGGTGAAGCAACGAAGATACATTTCAATTGTCCGATTAACCACCTCAGTTTGACCGTCCGTTTGAGGATGGTATGCGGAACTGAAAAAGAGGGTAGTACCCTGAATGTAGGAAAATCCCGGTGTGTGCATCACATGCACACGGTGCGGAAAACAAAAATTTTTTGTTCCGGGACCTTCCCGAAAGCCAGGATCCATGTGTCTATATAACAAAGTCAAACCATAACGGCCAAAGGAGACCGTCTCTAACGGTATCCACGCAGAGATCGGAGAACCTAACCGGGGCAAACCC
>JANPWT010000245.1:24133765-24156510 GCA_024678245.1 Erythroxylum densum | reverse complement strand
TTAGGAAATGCAAAAAGGGAAGCTAATGTGATGGTGTTTAAATATGAAATTTATGTTTAAGTAGTATTTTCATCGTATGTTGTTTTTATGTATAAAGGCTCAGGAGCTGTGAATTAAGGAGCTCACATTAAGGATTGTTGAAGTTAAGAGAGGGTATACCTTCTTTTGAGGTGAGTTGGGGAACCATATTTCTCATATGGAATGAGATCACTCTAAGTCATGTATGATGACTTGTACGTGAATTTTGAACCTAGGTAACGTATGATAGAATTGAATTTCAAATGGATGCTAACATGTGTATGTATTCGATAAATGGCACTGTTTTTGAACAACTTTGTATTTGGAGTACAAAAGATAGCTTTTATTTTATGAGAAAATATTTGAAATTTACATATGGATAATCGAGTCATGTATGATGCATGTATTTGTTCTCTTTTGGTTTAGAGCCATGGCAAAGTTTTATTTCATCGGTTGAACCGATAAATAAAGGCATGGTGCCTTACTTGATTTTATACTTAATAATTGGACATGATTTGTTTTGTAATTGGTGAGAAAACGACCGGCCAATCGTGTGCTGGGCACACCTGATTATGATTAAGCGACCCCCATACCCTTGACGTTGGTACATAAAAGTCGAGTCGACGTATCAACACTTTTCTACGAGACTTGTGGGTGGTTCCACACCTAGGGTCTGGACACCACCGAGGTCATCACCTAGGGTCGTGACACTCTTGTCGACTATCGTTCGGACTCACCACAGATGAAAGTTGAGCCAACATCGAGTATCGGTGGGTGTGCACATTAGTTTGGCCCACTAATGGTGTCACACATGATTGTTTTGGCTTATCCTAATATTGGTTTTTCTATCAAGATTTGATCGATACATATGATGTTTTTATGTTTTTGTTTACTGGAATTGGAACCTATGGCTCCTAACCAGTATACATTGAGTCATAGGTTGGGCCTATGTGTTTTCTATGTGATATATATTCATTTCATAGGTTATCTACACTATCTTGGAATGAATCAATTCTACTTGTGATATATGATTTTTCTGCCCATTGAGTACCTAGTGTACTCACCCCCTCCGCTTTCCAACCATGCAGGTTAATTTAATGAGCTTGAAGCTCAATGAAGATCTTGCGGCTTTTTGATATTTTCAGGGTATTTCTGCACAGGGGTAGTCTCCCATTTTGTACTTTTATTGTGTAGTGGCTCATGGACTGTGTTTATGTAAATATGTTTTTTTAATTTTGTGAGTTAACTTTTGATTTCCTTAGGTTTTGTAAAAGATTCTATGTATGAACCATTGATACTGTTATTGTGATTGCCTTGAGTTGAGATTGCCTGGGGTTGACATTGTTTTGAGTGGACTAGAGAGTCTTGATGTTATGGCTGGATGTGAATATAGAAGTGTGGTCAAAACCATTTGCAGGTTTTGGGATTTCTTTAAAATACAGTCGTTGTGCTGTCCAAATTTTTCAAAAAAAAAAGAAAAAAAAGAAGAGATATGCAGTAAGCCTTGCATAGTCGGATTAAGGATACCGTGAGTATCCTTAGCCTGAGTATGCAGTGGTTGTCATGGGCCCGATGTAATGCCGGGTCATGACATGGGATGTTACAAATGATATCAAAGCCGATACTGGAACTGTTATGTTAGCCAGGCTGGGCCTTAAAAAGGGTTGGATCCTAAGGAGAGCGGAGAGTGTCAAATCCCACATTGATTGGAGAGGAGAACAAAGTATACCTTATAAGGGTATGAATATCTCTCCCTCTAAGACACGTTTTCCAAAGGGTTGGAAGAACAAAACCATGAGAGGTTTGGTCTGAGGGATAACCCAAAGCGGACAATATCTGTGGGCGGGTGGTCTGGGCTGTTACGCTTACATATCTACAACATCAATATATATTTCATTCTTATACTTGCCAATATAAAAGGTTATCTTATACCTTTATGTTCAATTTTCTTTGTTGCTCAATCTAACTAATGGAATAGGGATAATAATCTTTTTTAATTTTTGCACCTAAATGCACAACATCATTCCTTTTTACTAATATCCTTATAACTACTAATATCGATAATCACATCAAGTATTTGATTAATGATAGTTCACCTAGTATGAAATAATAGGTGTCTTCAATGTTGTCTCTCTTGCTTTGGCGACCACATATCTGCCTCACCATATAATTTTCTCTATCACCACCATCATTCTCATATTCACTATTATATTATCTTCATCTAGATGATAATAAATCTCTTTATCCTTTTCTTTTTATGATACTACATGGATGAGCTTTTTAATTAAGTAATAAATGGATTTATGTCAGATTAGTTACACTTAATAGTTCGTTAGGGTTTGGCATAAGGATTCATCACCTTTAGCCTCTCTTTTATTTATGTTACCATTTATTTTATAGATTCCTTCTTTCCCTTATATGGATCATTACATACACGAGTATCTTGATTTTATTTTCATATAAATATCTTTTTTGTAGTTTTTATGGTGATACTCATTCTTACTCTTTCTAATAACATTAGTTTGACCTTTAAAGTAATATTTTCTTCCTCAAATAAATTCCTCAATACATGCATCTTTATCTTGTGTTTCATAGTCGATTACAAACCCTTTATATATCTAACAACATATTGCCTTTTACTTTCCATTTATTTATGCCTTTAACTTTATATATTTTATTGTATATTATTACATAAAATTTTGACCCTAATGACACTCTGATACTAATAAAGAAAAATCTGTCTATAACTAAGAGGGAGAAAATCTATTTATAGCAATTGACTCACTTAATACTAGGTCCTAACTATATCGGTTCCCTTATGGTTTGTTTAGGAATGCAATCTTTCCCACTATAAATAAGTTACACCGTTCAATCTACACATAATAATCCTCGCTCTTTTCCTTTTCAAAATCTCCATATATCAAAAAATGTTGTCAACTTTCACAATCCAATTTTGAAGTTCTTCAATATTTAAAATCTAATTAAAGAAAATAATGTCTATCTTTAGTTTGAATTGTCTATATAATAAAATGTATTCCATTTGTGTTTAATGTTTCTCATAAGTTCTACGAAGAACTCATATTCATTGTTTAAAAACTCCATATATAACAATTGTCTATGCCCATATAATTCTTGAAGATCTTAATGCTTCCTCTTGTTTCTACATAATTATGTTTAAAGAATGCTTTAAATAAAAGGATGATTCATGATGGATAAATTTATATTTTATGGAGTTATCACCTTAACTTATTAAGAAAAGATAGAGAAAACCTTGAAAGGATGGAACTATAAAGTATTAAACTGAGAAATAAAATTTGAAGGTCAATTATAAGACGAGGAAGGTGTTACGACCCCACTTTTTCTGTCTAAAAAATTACCTAAGCTTATGATAAATTTTGTAGTTTTTTGAGAAAAAATAAAAATCAAGTGAGATGAAAGTTAATATAAATATGGTGCAAGGATAAGGCAATTTGATTGAACCTTTGATTTTAAGTGAAAAATATAATGTTGACTAAAAAGGACTTTAAAAGTTTGGACAATGGTAAAGAGTATGGTGAAATAAGGAAGACCTAAAGAGTCTATTTAAAAGATAAATTAAGAACATGATTGAATAATTTTTAATTTTATGAATTAGGATTGAAGAATGAGCAAAAGAAAAGAAAAGTATAAAACCCTAAAATAATTAGTGAAATGAGAATTTGAATTGGCTAGAAGAATTTAAAGATTTTAGAATTTTAAAATGGGTTTATATTGAAATTGAAGTTCTATATTCATGTCTTGAAGATTCTACTGAGCTTGAAAAACCTAAGGCTAAATTTAAAATAAAGAGGGAAAAACTAATGGATTTATAGGCCCTAGTAAAAATTGATCAACAAAAGCAAGGAGAACTTTTTTTATAGGCCTAAACTAAGATAACTTAATTTTGATTCCTTCTTTCCTAATTGAATTTGAGTATTTATGGCCTTAATTTATTCCCTTTTTTTAATCCTTCTTTCCTAGTTAAATTTGAGTAATTAGGGCCTTAAATTAATCCCTTTTTCACCCTTTTTTAAAAGAATAGTTGTTTTTAGGGCTTTTATTTTCCATCTCCCTACGTACCTCTTTATTGAGACATATATTCATATAGATACCCATAAACAAATAATTAATAGTAAACTTTCTTTTAGTTGATTTTGGAGCCTTGGACCAGATATTTGGAGTATTAACACAAAGACCCATACTTAAATTATTTTGAAAGCCATCACCTACGTATCAGTTATCTAAACTGAGGTATAAATGAGTTTTTTTAATTCATGCATTTATTACAAAAAAAGTGATTTTTGAATTAAATCAAATAAGGTAATGATATTGTATATGTATATATAAAAACATTTATGAATATACTAAAATTGGAATTGGAGTTTAAAGATTAACCTTCTTCATAGGTATGTGTTTGATTTATCTATGGATGATAACTAGGCCTAAACTAGAACTAATTCCCCATCCTAATCCAATCGAGAATTTTTTTCATTAAAAAAAATATAATTTTGATTTTTTTCATTTATTCTATAATTGGAGTGGGGGGGTGGGTACAGGTTATATTACGATTTTGAGTCAGAAGAGAGATTTCAAGAAATGGTAGATCTATTCACTTTGACAATAACCAAGCCAGATTTGGTGCATAATAAGGGATTTGCCTTTTTTATTAATTCCTACATATTGGATCAAAAACAATTCTTGATTGAGATATTCAATTCCAGGGATGAATATACTTTTTTATGGGATGGTTAAGCTATGGTTAAACTCTTCACAACTTATTAATGGATATAATCCCTTTGGTATGAATATTTCATTAGTTTGAGCGTGGTCTTATTTGGTCATCTTGTTTGTGTCACTAGATTTATGTTCTTAATTCCTGAGGTAGATATTGGTAAGAATTGAATGAAACTTTAGTAGATCAATATCAAGTTTTTTTTATAAAACAATTGTTGGCAATTCTGTATGATCAATGCATGTTTAAAAGAAAATTATGGAAAGCTCATTTCTTTATAACCAAAATTTTATTTTAGGAATTACTTGTCCCGTATTTCGAGTCATACTATATATTGGTAAAAAGATGAGTTGAATTTATCCTTTTTTTAAAATAAAATCTAAGACCTATAAGACATAGAGTACATGAGCTATGAAAACTAATGACTATTAGGCCAATAATAAAAAATTATTGGGCTTAGGAAACTAGATATAGGCTAAATAAATGAATTTGGACATAAATCCATTTCTTTTTACCTATTTCTATTTCTATAACTAGGTTTCAATCAATATATGGTTTTCTAATTTAAAAACAAGATAAGTAAATTAAAGAATCTGAACAAATAAGAGATAAATAATAGGCTTAGATGAAGTAAACCAAAATGGGCTCTATGTTTTTCATAATTCTTATAAACCTATCATCAAAACTTCACATATGACTAGAAAACCTTTTTAAAAAACCAACTTGGCGGATGAAATTGTGCCTAATTTCTTAACAACACAAACCTAAGATCAACAATCCTAAAAACCTTTATCACGCATCGAAAATACTACAAACAAATGAAATAAACTCAAATTTGGAACATGTTTTTAGAATTATAAACAAACTTCTAAAAACATGAATAATTGCATTCTAGAAACATGAACAATTGCATTAAAATGTGTTCATGACCTTAAAAAGTTTTATTATATTACTTTTAAGAGACAAACAAATGAAGACAATTTTGTTTTAAAAAAAAGAAAAACTATGTAGTGAACAAATGTAATGCCAATTAACAATATCCTTAAAAAGAAAACTAACTCACCTAATAAATGTTTACAAAAACTATAAAATGAAGAAAGCAAAGCATTGGCTAGTTTGATAAATCACTAATAATAATCTTAAAGGAATAACAAAAACATTAGATAAAAGAGGGATTAGGGAAGCAACAAATAATGTTTACCTTACAGAAATGATATTTAGATGTTATTTAAGGACCTTATTATTTATATGATGTAACCTAAATCATTTAAAACACAAAATTGGGGTTCAGAATGTGTAATTAAGTAAAGAGCAATAGGAGGTTAAAGTTTAGAGATAATTTTATATACAAACGATGTCAATCAAATCTTTTTGAAAATAAAAGAGGGCAATTCTTATAAGATAGAATGGATGGTTATGATTACAAGGATAAAGAATCTACATCCCATGATTTTTTAGATTTTTAAATAATAAAAGAACAAAATGTCACTAAGAGTTAAAATATTATTGCGTGAATCGAAATCATCAAAAATAGCTCCATCTTCCTTTAAAATTATGTGGCTTACTACTTAAGCATTATAAGATGAGACCATGTGAAAAGTCTTGATTAGGCCTATAAGTATAGATGTGGATGGATGAGTATCCATGAATCTTAACCATTTTTAAAAATTATCAATGAATGAAATAGATTCTCAAATGGTCAACTGAGATAAAATCTATTAAAGATCAACGATTGACATGAGCCTAACTATATGGTAAATGTTTTTAAATCTTATGGCATGTATTTAACTTAAATGGATGGTCTGGGTAAAGTTAAATGAACCATTACCAATGGCTAAAATTTCTCAATATGCATCTTTTGGTATGGAACGATGATGAGGTGATGCATTTTGAGATGAATCACACTAATGCAAACATGACAAGCAAATCAAGAGATCCATTATATGTTTTTATTAAACAAATTACACTAGTTGGAGTTTAAGAAGAGTTGGAAGCAAAAGCCTACATAAATATGGATAATTTTGTGTTTTAAGTTTTATTCATTATTAGAGTCTTTATTTTATTGTAACTGGATTATAATTTATTTAATTATAAAGCCTAAAACATGTTTAATATATATTTTTTATAGATATTTGTTATAGGTCTAAGTTCCAATTTGAATAGTAAAGGCCTTAAAGTTAGTAAATTCCTAATGACATTACAAATCTTAATTGAAGTAGCATTCTTAGCGTCTTAATCAAAGTATTTTACTAGGTTTCTCATTAAAATAGAAATAGTAGCTAAGTTCTTAGCTAAATAAGAAAAATTTTAGTTTTAATTCAAATAGTAGTAGTAGTTAACGTGTTTATTTTATTATAAGCATTTGTTATACTTATAACTATATATATATATATCACTTTTTTATTTCCATCCTATATAAAAAACATACGTTTCTAATTAATAAAGAAATATTTGAGTCACAAAATAATAAGATCCATGAATAATTTATCTATTTTTCTTTATAAAACTTTAGAACTTGTCATATAATTCCTTCTTTATGCGTTTAAACACTCTATGAACTTGATTCTTGTTTTTTCATAATTAGTTAGTTTTTCAAAAATATGATTTAACTTTTTTGGTAATATTTCATTTTTTTTGTAGGTTCTCTAGGTTTTATTCTTATGTGGATTTGCATTTGTTAGTATCAAAGTCTGACTTTAAATTATGTTTAGTTATCTTTTTTTTCAATTTTACCTTTCTTAGGTCTAAGTTATTAGACTTGTTTTTTGGTTTTAAGGTTGCATTTCTTTTGGGTTCATGTCTATTGCTATTTACTCTTTATTCTAAATCAATATTTTCTTCTTTGTTATAGTTTTAACTTTCTTAGTGTTCTATTATCAAACACGTTGTTGGACTAAGGATTCAATCATTTTGGGTTCACTTTAGTTGTTATCTAATATTTGTTTCTAAAATCAATCTTTTTTATATTTTTTATTGACATTAAACACATGTTTATATTTCCAAATCTTTTTTGTATATAATCTAGCCTATATTTTTTTTACTTTTATTCTAATCATAATATTTGTAAGTTAATTTCTATTCATCTTATAAACCCAAAACTTATCATTGATGCTAGAACTCAATTTTGAATACATAATATATCTTAAAAGGCAAATAAACACCCAAAAAATGATGATGCGTATATTATATATTCTAGTAAAAATGTGTACAATATCCTACTTACTAAATGGTTGTGGAGGCTATTTAATGACAAAGAGTTACAGTTGGTGAAATGAGTATACTAAACTAAATTGAAAAAACATATAAAGTATCAAAATCTCTTCTTTATTCTCATAGTCCTAGAGAATTTATCTTCCTATCCAAAGTTAAAGATAGGTGGATGAATTTGTTTAAGGAGACAAAGGATGATTCAAGCATAATTAACAAATTAGAACATATATTACATGCGTTTATTTGACCATTTACAAAAGATGAAGTTTAAGAAGGGATAGAAGTAAACTTTAAGGTTAATTTAATATATTTTATTCTTATTAGAGTCTTTGTTTTGTCTTTATTTTTATTGTAATTGGATTATACTCTACTTAATTATAAATCCTAAAATGTGTTTAACATGTTTATATAAATATTTTGTAGTTGCTTATTTTGATTAGGATTTGTTATAAGGTTAAACTTCAACTTGATTAGGCAAAGTTTTAAAGGTGGTAGATTCCTTGTAATAGGGGGAATCTTAATTGAAATAGAATTCTTGGAGTATTGATTGAAGTATTATACTAAACTCGTAATTAAAGTACCACCTAATATTTAGTTTCATAGGTGAATAAGAACAATTAGAGATATAATTGAAATACTATTAGTAGTTAGCATTTTGATTTAATTACAAATCTTTGTTACATTTGTTGTTAGATGTATATCGCAATTTTTTGTTCATCCTATATAAAGGGGACGTTTCTAATAAATAAAGACAAAATTGAGTTATAAAATATCGAGATTCATAAGTGCTTCATCTCTTATTATTCATTAAAATTTGTAACCTATCAAAGAATTCCTTCTATCTGACGTTCAAATACTTTATAAACTTAGTTCTTGATTCTTTATGATTAAAGTTTCAATTCCTAAAAATTTTGATTTTGCTTTTCTAGTAATATTTCAATCTTGTTCATGAGTTCTGTGGGTTCTCCTAGGTGGCTTCACAACACCTAACATTTTTGTATCATCTTGCATCCATTGATTAGTAACTAACTCCTATGTTTTTCCTTATAAAGAAAAATATTTTCTTTTGTGATGCGTCATTTTGCTCTTTTGCCTTGTGTTTAATTTTTAATTACTCCATTGTTTTGGGTTTTACAAAATGCCATTAAGGTTTGTTTTTTTGTATCTCTTATCATTTATTCTTATGGTTTTAGTCCTTCATATTGATAGGTATAGATCTTAGTATATTCTTCTAGGTATTTTATTGTGTTTTTAAGTGTTTTTTAGATGATTATCATATGTATAGGATTAGAATTGTGTTATTATTAGTGTTTGTAAATTTTACAAGTGTTTTGTGGTTTAAAACATGATTTTAACATTAATTTTATATTTCAATGGTGTTTGATGTGTTGGAAAATAGGAAATTGAAGAATGGAAAAAAAAAAATAGATGCATGCACGATTGTGCATGGTGAAGTTGCATGGTTCTCTTTCGTGATCATGATATAAGGCATGATTGTGATAGAAAGGAATCAACAATGTGAGGCAGGTGTTTCCAGGCATAATTTTTTTCGAGTTTGAAGGATTTAGGGACTATTTTTGGAACCAAACAAAGTGGAAAATTCCTAAACACAACCTTAGAACCCTAAAGCACTATATAAGAACATGAAAAAAAACCCAAAAAGAAGCAAAAACCAACACATAAAAAAAGATCAAAGTCAAAAAATCAAAGAAGAGCTTCAAAAAATTCCAACAATTTAGATCAAAGCTTCAAATAGTTTTTACTTTTTTCCCCTTTATTTTCTTCATAGTCTTTGAAGTGTATTTGGATTTGTATTATGTATAACATGGAATTCTAAATCCATATTAGGAATTATTTTGGAATCACTTTGTGAACCTTAATTATTGTTGATTTCAATATATTTTTAAATGTTTGTGATAACTATCATGCATATACTAAATAATAAATCAAGAAAGCGAGTCAAGTAATTAGTTTTAAGTTTTGCAACGAGAGTTAGCAACTTAATAGGCCCACAATAATCAGTTTAATGAATAATTAAAGAGAGATCTTAATTCTAAAATAAATTTTCTATAGGATTGCTTCAGATATACTTGAATAAGTTAGTAGTAGTTTTGTGAATCGAGAGATTACAAATATTTAAATATCAAATTCAATTAGGGTTACTTGATTAGATCTTGAAATAGAGTAATCAAAACCTTACAAAAGCTTGGATCAAACATAAATTGAATTAAAAAGCTTAAGGGAAATAAAATAAGGATATAATAGTTCCAAAGATCAATCTCAATTTTATTGGCAACTCAATTGTTTATTTGTTTATTTATTTCATTTTATTATGTGTTTTAATTTTTATTATTTATTTTAATTTAAATCAAATTCTTGATATCCTAGACAAATTCTGATTCAAATTGTTTAGGTATCTATAGTCCTCGTAGGAATAATATCCTTAATACTACAAAATACGATCTGAATACTTGTTGTATTGAGAGCTTTATTATTATTTAAAACTTGCTCAATATGTTTTTGGCATTGTTGTCAAGGACTTTTACCATTAAGATGATTTGAATTCCTTTGATTTAAGGAAAGTTTTACCTTCTTATGTGATTGTGATTACATTAGCACAAGAATGACTAGAAGTTCAAGCATAGTAGAAGAAAATCCAACTCTCGAAATCACAAGGTAAGGAAGAGAGATCCAAAAATCTAAACGTCAAAAAGAGATAGAGAGAATGATGGTAGAAGAACTAAATCATGGAGAGCAATAAAGAACCCTTGTGGACTTCATAAGGCCAGGGTTCAATGTGGCATAACAACGAATCGCTCAACCATTAGTGCAAGCAAATTCATTTGAGATCAAACCAACACTACTGAATATGTTGCAAACTAATGTGTAGTTATATAGGTTGACCAATGAAGATCCCAAAGCTCATTTGGTGAATTTTTTAGAAATATGTGACACCTTGTGATATAATGGTATGCCAAAAGATGTTGTTAATAAGAAAATCTTCCCTTTTACACTCAAGGATAGAGCCAAGGCATGGTTTCATTCACACAACCCAACCAATATCACAACATAGGAGCAATTGGTGTGAACTTTTCTAGATAAGTGTTTCCTATGAGAAAGACAATAAGAATCATAAAGGAAATCAGTAATTTCTAGCAAAATGAGGAGGAATCGCTATACTAAGTGTGGGAGTGGTTTAAGGAGTTGTAAAGGAGATGTTCTTATCACAACTTATCGGAGGAATTCCTATAGCAAACTTTTTACAATGGAGTAATCTACCCATCAAATGCGCCATAAATGCGACTACTAGAAGATCATTAATGAGGAAAACAATTGAGGAGGCAGAAGACTTACTAAAGGAGATGGTGAAAAATAGCTATCGTTGGACGTTATAAAGAAGTAGACAGTAGTCACCTGTATATACCGTCTCAAGCTATTACTGTATCTAACATCATTATTTCTTTCCCTTGTTTATATTATGTTATGCCTATTTAAGGCTTTCAAGTTGTCATTTATTCCTTACTTTGTTTCCCTTTCCTTACCACCATCTTATGTTACAAAGGAAAGGTTTTAAGCCTCTCTTATTCTCTAATTAGACCCTTTCCCTTTTTAATTTTTCATATTAGTGCTTCTTCAATTTGAAACATATCTCTATTTGTAAGTTAGTTAATTTTCAATATATAATTTCTCTGTATTTTTAATTTAAACTCTCTATTTCCAAAGCCTTTCAATTAAATCAAAATTCCAATAAAACCCTATTTTTAATTTAATTTTGAGAAAAGGAAAAATGGTTAAAATAATACAAACTAATCAAATACAAAGCAAAACTAGTTATGAATATATAAAAATATAAATATTTAATTAGTTTGATTGATTTTGGTGATGATTTTTAATTGCAATTTCATAAAAAATTTAATAAAATAAAATATTCATATTAGAAAGGAATTTTGTACAAAATGGTTAAAAGTTTAGGAAATATTAAGCATCGACATAATTTATAATAGAGCACAAGGTATTAACTCCCTGATCCCCATCATGAGAAACATTACCCACTACTATTGAGTCATTTGCTATTAGATTAAGCAAATTCAACTTGCTTTAATGTCAATTTATATAACAAAGAAACATGAAATAAAACTAGCATTCTTATATCATAACAGGGAGAACATATTGTGTAATCATATATGATGTATTATAAAGCATAAAAATAAATATTTATTGGATAACAATGACTAAATTTAATATGAGTCTCATCTAAGAATGATAAGTATCAAAACACCCTTAAATAGAATCAGAAGTTACTAAAAGTACATAATATCCCAGAATAGACCAAAAGAGTGGATTTTAACCTTAAAATAGACAAATTTGTGATTACATGTTAACACGTTGTTAGGTTTAGATAGATCATTTTGTTGATATATTGAAGATTTAAAACTCCTCTTGGATTAAAATTTATGGCCATTTAAAGTTGGTATATGTTTTGGGAGCACCCTTTTGTAGTTTGGCATATATAACATTGTTTGTTTTAATTAAAAAATTTCATTTACAGGCACAGGCAATTGTTTTCTAAGGAATAATCCCAAAATAAAACCTTTAAGGAAGCTTATATACCAATCTAAGCTAATGTGGCATCAATTTAGCTAAACATGTTCATCCTAGAGAGTAGAAGTAATATCCATACTTTTAACCAATAAAAGGAACTATAAGAACAACTAGATTAACAAATTTTGTCTCTTACTTCATAAGTTCAATTTCATCCTCATTCCTTAAGAAAGTGTAAGAGATGCTCCTCTTGTAAAAGCTAGCTTTCTTATTCAAAGGATATTTCCTTGCAAGAGGAAAGATTAACTCCTAAACATTTGTTAGTTTATCTTTCACTAAATAATAAAGTATCCTAGAACAAAACCAATGAACTGACCATTATCTTGAATCAAACGTGATAAATTGGAAACTCACCGCAGAACACTTTTAAAGTTTCTAAAACTATAAACCAAGTTACATACCCTTAGTATTTCTTTCCATAACTAAATTGATAATGGAAATCCAAAGATTAGATGTTTATTAGATTCCTAAACATTTAAACATAAATTATAATTAGGATTTTATAGAGGGAAAAACCATTCCTAATTCATTCCATAATGGAAAACTTTTGCTTAACTATAAGCAAAGGCACAAAGGATAAAGGAAACCATCGAACTTTAGGATTTGAGGTTCTAAGCATATCCAAGTAGGATTTATTTGTGAATATACCTAATGAGTGTTTAATGTCTAAGTATGATTTATTGGTGAATATACCCAATTAGTGCTTCAATGCTAAAGTTTTATCCTCAGATTGAGGATTAGGAGAGTAATGAGGCCATAATATTTAAAAAAAGATGAACTTTTGTTTCAACTGTTGGACCCCGTCTATGAGGCCCAACATTCGGAAACATAAAAGCATAGAAGACCCAAAACTGACAACATACTGACCCCAATTTGGGTAACTCGCAAAAGGAAAATCAGATCAGATTCTTAAGGACATTTATTCCTCATATTCTAACGATTCTAACGCCACTGAAAACGCTCAATTCGGATTAGAAATGAAAAAGTTATGCTCAAAATACTATCTGAAGAAAAACAGTCAAAACTGACACTCTACCGACTTCATGTCAGAGTTTGAAAATCTTAGAGGTAAAATTACAGCTCGGCACCTTCATATAACTTGTAGGTTTAGGTCTCTAGTTTAATTTAAAACAAGAATCGCCTCAATCGGAGCTCTATAGCTCAAGATATTTCAAAATAAGTGAAGTATATTCAGACTTTATCAACCGATCGTCATACTTTGTTTCAAACCCCCTTTTTCAATTTAAAAGCAATATTGATAATTCAGGTATAAAAAGATAGAAAATTTTCTTATAAATCCAACGCTTCGAAAGTCAGCTAAATCGGAGGTCTATGCAAAAAGTTATGACCAAAAGAAGGAAGAAGGGTCAAAACCAAAAGCAGACAATGATATCAGCAAAACTAAGACGAAGATGACGTCAGCACAGACGAAGATGACGTCATCACAGACGAAGATGACGTCAGCATAGACGAAGATGATGTCATCACAGACGAAGATGACGTCAGCACAAACAAAGATGACGTCATCACAGACGAAGATGACGTCATCACAGACGAAGATGACGTCATCACAGACGAAGATGAAGAGTAACTTCGTCTGACTTTCTCTCCAGAATGTCTCCACTTAAAAGACGCATAACTTATCACTCAAAAGTCCAAAATTTACAAACTTTATACCGTTGGAAAGATAAAAGAAATATCTACAACTTTCCAGAGAAATTTTGCCAAAATCTATCTTTATCAATCCCAAAATTGCCCCTAAAGTCAGAAGATAAGACTTTCATTCTTGCACCAACACTGCACCCAATTCTTAACTTCATGACAATATTTGAGACTCTTAGACAAAGAATTGAAATTCGATGTCTTCTAACAAAATGTAGCCATATATCTCTAGTTTAATTCAAATTAAGAATCATCTCTTTTGGATTACTAGAGAAAACATTGTGGATAAAAGACTGAAGCATATTCAGTGAACATTTTTCAGATCACTACCAATCTTATCTCTAAATCTTTCCTTATCACAACTCATACCAAGATCACTCTTTTTACTCTTTCTACTCCTTATTTTCAATAAAATCACATCAGTACAGAAATCGGCCTCAAAGCACAATACCCACAATTCTATACTTCATAGTATTTTTCCAAAACAACACCAAATACACTTAACTTCGAAAACTTATAACTTTTGATTTCGAAATCGAAAACTGTCAGCTTTACAGCTACAGAAAGCTCTCAACAAAATCCACAAATTTCAAGAAGACTATTTTCTTAAATTTTGCCTAAATCAAAAGTCAACTCTCAAATCAAACTTTCTTAATTCTTCAAATTCTCACACTTTTCCTCTTTATTTCTTAACTTTCAATTTTCCTTTTAATCCACTCATTTACTTGAACTTTCATAACCTCTACAAATCTATTTGAAACCCAAAGTTATCAAATCAAACAAATCTTTTCTCATCAATTCCCTTAAGGAAAAAATATCTATAACTCCATTCATATACAAAACTCTTATCAAATTTTCATTTTCATATTTCTAATCTCCACTGAAAGTTTGGGGTCCAACATTTAAAATAACATTTCCTATTAATCAAAAGAAATTATCAAAGTTAATTTTGCTACTGGCTTTGTAATAGAGGGTTATGCACTGGCTGCTTTTCCTATTACAATTTTTCAAATGTTAGTCAATTACGCTTACGCAAGATCATTGGATAGTGCTGGCAGCATTCAACAAAGATTTGCTAGTCAAATGATATAGCACCATTACGTTGATTTAGGAAATCTTGAATTCCAGTTGAATTTAAAATTTATTTAAACTATATCAAATTTATATTATGTTTCAAAATGTATTAACACATAAAATCATAATTTATATGAATTTACTAAATTCTTAATAAATTTAAAAGTCAATTACAATAAATAAAATATATGAATCAAATGAGAAAATTACAAAGATTTAAGATTTTTTAGATTATTCTCTCTTGATTTATAAAATTATTAAATTTTATTACAATATTCAGTGCATCATTATATTTAACTTTGCAAAAAAAAATGTTAATCTCTTTGAAAGTTCATTAAGCAACTTTTGGAAAGAGAAATATATAAGATAAAGATCAATTGAGAATTGGTAGAGAAAGAAAGACTTGATATCTTAACACTACACAAGAAATACAACTTTTCTATACGTTTTATTTAAAGGTTGTCTTAGACTAATGTTTAAAGATGTAACTATGGCACTCTTTGGTAATTTCTTTAAAGTTCTACAATGATTTATAGAAGTTGCCCAATCGATGGTTGAATTTTATGATTGTTCGGTTCATGTAATACAATAGGAGTTTAAAGAAGTCCTCCAAATAAGCGAGCTAAATGAATATTCAAAAAATAAATGGCTATGTGATTATATTTCTAAGAGGTTTCTTACTTCATACAACTTCACAATTAATTATCACTTTTTTTAGTTTAAAAATGCTTTTTCACAAATTTCATAACATTTTATGTCCATACTTTTATATTATAAATAGATTATTTATAACTCAATCAAAATGGTTCAATCCTCCTTTTCTTTTCTCGAACCAAGAGATTTATTGCTTCAACTCAGAATACGATTAATCCAACATAGACTATATGAGCTCTCAGTAGTTTACTGAAGAAATTGTTTATGAATAGGATACACTAGTTTCACTTATATATGAAAAATCAAGATCGGGGATGTAAAGCAAGTCTTCCAAAAGAGGAACAAGTGTTAAAAGTATGTTCTATTGATTCAATATCGATTGAGGTGTAATAGTTGATTGAACATTTAGGAGTAAACCATTGTTTTGGAGCTTGGCATGAGAGTGGTAGAAAGATATAGGGAATAAGTTACCTACTCTTAATGAGAACATTCCAAGTTAGGGAGATTAATAAATGTAATATTGTCTTTTGTCCATAGATTTTGCTTTATAGCTACCTAAAGTAAAGAACTAGCTTTTGAGAGAATTTGAAAACCATATTTTACTCCACCATAGATAAACAAGATGTAAATTTCTCAAGAGTAGAAAGCAAGATTTGTTGGAGAACACTATAAAAGGATGGGCACTTCATATCATAAGTATTTTTTTTATGTTGGTTAGATTACATGTGTGCTACAAGGGCTATCTCTAAGAGTTTCTAGTGCCTTTGCCTTTGGTGACAATCCTTTTATGATTAATCTAATGAACTTGCATCTCTCTAATGACCCAAATGGATGCAATTTATAAACCAAAACGAAGCTTGTTTTCCATTTCCGTTACCTAAAAAATGTAATCCTTGTTACATCTTTTAGGTTCAAGATTTGAATTAGCATCCTAGTGTTGGATGTATGTGCTTAAAGTTCTTAAAAGCTTGCGCCTTAGAGGAATTCTACATGCATTTGTTCTCCATTGATGAGGAAGCTAAAGGAAGGAATTAAAAAGAATTGATAGAGCTACTTAGAGAATAATTATGAAAATCCAAAGGCTTTAAGAGAGACTACCATGAAGTCTCATTCTGTTGAATTAACAATTATGGAAGTCTATCTTCAACCTACATCTTTTAGGAGAGTATAGTATTTAAATCATAAAGATTGATTTAAATGTCATCCGAATAAGCATTAATTTCGGAAGATTCTTCCTAAAGAAGCTTATGAATTAAAGAGTTATTAGAGTAAAAAAAAGAAGTTATTAAAAAAACTTAAGTTTAAGGTGAATGAATTAATATGTCATTTCTAAAGCTAAACTATGGGCTATGCTAGGATCATAAGTAATTATAATTTGACCATTATAATAATTATATGAATTATTAAACAAGGGGTAATTTAAAAAAAAAAGACTTTACATTATAAATGTTATGAACTTTGGTTTTAGTCTGAAGCAATTTTATAATTACAAGTTTTTTAATAAACATAATTCTTTAATAGCTAGTTATTTGGTGGAGTTGTCCAGGCCATAATGTTCTAACTTAGGATAAATTTTAAGATGGAGAGGAATATTTACACCTTTTTTTTGGGTTTCCTTCTAACCTTTTTCCTACTTAGTTTACTTCCAATCTTTTTTTCCTACTTCGAGTAAGTTAAATGGGTTTAATGCTTCAAAATCTTCATACTCTACCTCTGTTTATGAAGTTATCTCATAATAGTTGAGAATGTCAATATTAGATGTTTATGCATCAAGAATCCAAATAAGGTTCAGCAAATAAGCTGGGGTATCACTCATAAGAGAAGGAGCCTTATAAGGTGATTAAACAAGAACAACTTTTTTCTTTAAAATGAAAGAATGTTAAACTATTTGCAACCTCCTTACCAATATATTTAGGCAAAGAGAATTTGTTTGAAATTCTCACAAGACTCCTCAAATTGACCTATATTGGATAATTTCCTTATTTATTTATGAACTTTCAAGTTTTGTTCACTTTTAGGCTTTCATTTATAGCCCATAGAGATGAAATAAATGATAAGGCTTTCCTTCATCAAGTTTGTGAAGTTTAATAGTTATAGGAGGTCTTTTTTTAAGTCCACCTTAATGAAAACTCGAGCATACCCTAATCTTTATAGAGATTATGTATTTCTATTCACATATATTAGTCTTCCAATGAAGCTTATTAGGTAAATGAGTCTTCTAGTACATCAATATTCTAAAGGGATATTATGAAAATTAACCCATATATGAGCAATTTTTTGGTTAGCTTTATTAAGATCAACGCCATTATACCACTTTTTTAAGAAGGTCAACTTCCTAACAAGGTGCTAAAGCCCCTGTTTCAATACCGTCATCAATTTCGTAGGAGAATAAATTTTAAAGGAATAAGCTACTTTATTTATAAAAACTTGCTTTAGACCACAACGATTGTAATGAGAAGTAGCCCATTTTTAGAATAATGAAAACAAAAGTCTTTTTTAAATAAAAAAACTTGCTAACAAACGAGATCGACTTTGAGAATTTCCAAAGAAAGAGAAACATACAATGTAAAGGATTGGCATCCCCTACCACTCTCAATTAGGAAGATTAATAGGAGGAATATAACTATCTTAACTAGGAGAAAGTGAAGTAGAAGGAAATTAACAATGTTAATAGAAAAAACATAGAGACTTTTATTCAATATTATATTTATTACTTAGAGCAAAAGTGAAATTGATTATAATAAATATTTTTATTTATATTATTTTTCAATTTAACAATAAGAGATTAATGAATTCTCATTATTATCAAATAAATAAATAATAATATGTGATAGAATTGGTTGTATAACTAATGTCAAGATTATTATCAATTATATAGATTGTAATTGTAGACCAAGCAAGTTACATCTATAGTTAAAGTTGCCACAGAAATCATCATCATCATCATCACCCAGTCTGAAATCCCGCAAAAAGTTGCCACAGAAATGATTAGTAATTTTCATTAGATTACATATTAAAACTCATTTTGATATTTGTGAAATTGAAAATATTAAAAATCTAAATAATTTAAGTTACCTATGAAATTTGAAAAAGGGCAAATAATTAAAAGGAGTTTTTGAATAATTTTACCAACAATGATAACCTTTTGATGATAACAGAGATTTAAGGAATATTTATATCAGTAGAACCTTTTGAAATTTATTTGGTTGAGATTTTTTTAGAAGTAATTTGAGACTATTTTAGCTTTTTAAATAATTTTATCATGTTTAAACATAATTTCACATATTTATCAATTAGTAATTTTATTAGGATTAGTCATTGTTACTATATAAATATTTTTTTGTCTTTTTTAAGGCATTAAATGATGCTATATACTACTTTTTGTATTTATTAAAATTCAAAATTTTAGTCGGATTCTATACTTTATTTTTCACGATTATGTACTTGTGATTTGTTTAGCTTTTTCTACGTTATTATGAGCAATAAATATCATTTGATTTGAATGATAGCAAATGAAGACATAGTGATAATTCCCCTCTTCTAATGCCAATTGAAATTGGTTGCTTATGGACCACTTAGTTTCATATCTTTTGTTTTAAGTTGTCTATAACAAATCATAAGTTGGTCTCTAAGGGTTAGAGAAACTAGCGAAGTGAACTTCTTTAAGTGCCTTCCAACTTAAAAGATTAAAGGTTTAAGTCACACAGGAAGGTAGGTATTAACTCATATCAACTATAACAGTAGATAGTTGACTAGGAGTGAGAAATATTGGAGCTTACAAGCATCACTTAGATCAAGTTTGTTACTTAGTTCAAAATTACTAGATCATCAAATGATTAACCCAAATTATGTGGTTTATTGGTTACCACAGGCATACAGAATTTGAATTTGAAAGATAGTGATCGCATTATCTACTAATATAAAA
Organism: Erythroxylum densum; assembly: GCA_024678245.1. Lineage (NCBI taxonomy): Eukaryota > Viridiplantae > Streptophyta > Magnoliopsida > Malpighiales > Erythroxylaceae > Erythroxylum > Erythroxylum densum. The sequence continues at coordinate 24,136,615 of JANPWT010000245.1, read as the reverse complement.
TAAAATTACGAAATAGGTTAAATTAAGGAGAAATTAAGCTGAAATTAGGGCGACAGGCAAAATTAGAGTAAAATTGGAAAGGGGAATTAGAGGAGGAAGTTGTAGGGAGGGAAATTAAGAACAAACCTTAGGAAAAGGGTATCTCCTAATGGGGTAAACCTCAGAGGAGGACTAAAGCTTGACATGAGCTACCGATTTAGAACCAACAGGGATCGAGGCACAAACAAAAGAGGAAAACAATGGCTATTATCCAAGAGATGAGGATTTCTTGCCACTCATGCAGGTTAATCTATCTAAGGAGAGTTAAATAAGAGGTAAGGAAATTGGAGAATCGAGTGTAGATTCTCTACCTAAGTCCTAAACTGATATACCTAGGCCTCTAATCAAACTACTACAAGTAAGAGCTTTGGCTTGGTTGAATGTATTGTTTGGTTTCTTTATTACAATTTTGCATGTGTTCCCTCGGGCAAGTGTGGCAACTACTAAATACTGAAGGAAAGGACTAGAGAAGATGCTTCTCACAGAAGATGAAATGTTCATATTCAAGTTCATTATGGAAGTTGATCTTCAGGAGATCCTTGAATAAGGGTCATGGCACGTTAGGGGCTAGATGATGTTTGTGCAGAAGTGGAGAACTAGGATTGAGATAGATGAGAGAGGAATTCCAACCCTTCATCTATGGATTAACGTTTATAATGTACCATCGGAATACTGAATGGTTGAGGGGTTAAGCTTCAAGGTGAGTTCAGTTAGCAACCCACTTAGTCTTGATTCATAAATGGCGAGAATGGAAAGACTCCACTATGTGAGAATTCATGTGGAGGTTAGGAGAGAGAAAAATTACTTGAGGGAATTTCAGTGATGAAACTAGATGAAGGTGGGGAGTTTATAAATATGGGGATAAATCTTAGTTACAATTGGAGACCTAAGGAATAAAATAGTGTTGAGAAGCCAAATGGGAGAAATTTCTCTATAAGGACTTATAAGGAGCTAATGGGTACCATGGATTCAAAAGGGTTTTCAAAGGAGAGGTACTTTTTAGCAAAACCTAATAAGGAGAAAGAAGTTCTCTATACTAGTGAATAGATGGAGAAAGGGGAACCCTTGAATGTTCGAATTACATAACCAACTAGTACTAAAGGAGAGGTTAACCTAGAGGGATAACCATAATCCCTTAATAGAATATCCAAGATGCTTGTGTATCAGGAGATAGTAGAGGACCAAAAAGATTAAGATAACTAACTGCCAAAATACAATGCTAACCACTACAAGATAAATGACATTAATAAGGGGGTGGAAGAAAAAGGCTAGGATTATATAAAAGTCTTACTATTGAATGGAAGGAGATTAAAACTACCCCTATAAGGAGATCTGAAAGGAAAAAAGTGAGGAATAGGCATGGAGGTAACTAAAACTCATTATTCTTATTTTTTAATATGTTTTTTAATGTTAAAGAAATGAATGATCCTCTTAAGTAGCATAAGATTAGGGATACTTTTGAAGAAGAAACCTCTAATTACAGGGATATTATAAGCTAAAATAAAAACTATCTTATGAATAGTCTTCGTTGTTTGGGATCCTCTTTCCTATTATCTATTTACCCTGATTATAAAAGCCTTATTTAAAATGATTCAGCTCAAAACCTCTCAAGAAAATAGATTTGTATTTCACCATAATTACAATGCATTAAGAATCAACCATTTGACATTTGTAGATGATTTAATTATGATCTATGGGGCAAACTCCCATTCATTGAGGTTATTAATAGGAACATTAAAGGAATTCTTAATGTTGCCAAGAATAAAAGTGAATTTCTAGAAGAGCAAATTATGCCTATCTTTAGATTATAAAATATGGAGGATTTAAGCAAAATATCATAATTAGTTGTCAATCACCCTCCTTTAACATACCTTAGGGTTCTTATAACCACTAAAATATTTGAGATTTATAGGTTGTTTACCCTTGCTAGAATTATTCAAATACAAAATCAATTCTTAGTAAAATAAGTTATTAATTATGGTTAGGAGGCTATAAGTTATCTCATTGGTTATAATGAACATCCATGTCCATTAGAGTGCCCACCTTTACATGCTAAAGAAAATTATGAAGGAAATTGAGAAGTCCATGAAAAACTTCCTATGGTCTGAGCAAACAGGAGGATTCAGGGAAGCTAAAGTAAACTAGGCTGAGCTATATTTACCAAATTAGGAAGGAGGACTAGGTATAGCTTTGATACATGTCATATAGAAGGTGCTCTTATCCAAAAAGGTATGGATATTACTTTATAACAAAAAAGAAATATGGTCAAAGTGGATAAATGAAATTTACCTAATGTATAACAATCTTCAGTAGATTAAATCAATCAAAGATCACTCTTAGAGTTTCACTGAAATTCTAAGGTTGAGAGACCAAGTTTATACCCTAATCAAATACAAGGTTAGAAATGGGAAAAACAAAAGATTATAGTTTGTAATGCTAGCTTATTGTATGAGAGGGAAGAACTTGATCATTTGCTCCTTAAAAATCCTCTAAATGCAAAAGTTTGTGATGTCATCCAAAAACTGAGAGGCATCCACGCAAAGTGGAACAAAACCCTGAGGTCTTGGGTTCGAGGGCTAGAAATCACCTGAGGCCAGAGGGGACAATACTGATTAATAGGGTACTGAAGTTGGTGGGTTCATCCACCCGATACCTAGATCTGAAGTTGGTGGGTCCATCCACCCGGATCCAACATTAACTTAGGAAGTTTTTCCTATAAATAGGCACCCTCTAAGTACTTTGAAAGGGGATCTTTCATTTAGAAATAATATTGAGAGCTTTCTTGCTTTCTTTGTATTCTTTGAGAATACT
>JANPWT010000245.1:24122489-24133665 GCA_024678245.1 Erythroxylum densum | reverse complement strand
ATACATTCTAAAAGAAAGGCATAGCATTCATAAAATCAAGCAAAGGTAAAATAAACTTTAAACCTAACCTACCCATAAGCCATCTATGCTAGAATAACCAAAACCTTAGCTTAGAAGTCCCCAAAATCCATAGATCTTACCCTTCTCTTCTATCTTTCTTCAATCTCTACACAAACCCTAACTTCCATTATATCCCATACTTGAATCTAACATAAGCAAGGATAGAACTTACCTCCAACAAGTAGTTTCTCTTCTTTTTCTTCTTCTTTCTTCCTCCCTTCAAGCTTCCTACGGCTCTCCCTTTTCCTCTTGGCCGAAAACTCTCTCCTTCCTTAACTTACGTTTTTGCTTCTCTTTTCTTTCCTTTGGTCTACGACAACTTTGCTTCCTCTCCTTAACTACTTAATTCATTTATTCTCATCTTTAAAGCCCTCTTCAAAACTACATAGTTTTGATACTCCTCTTAAAGCTCACTTGCCACTTTGGGCTCTCCTCCTCACAAGCCCACTACACAATAATCCACTTATTTCTAATCCTCCTTCTTCTTATTCCATTTATTCCTAAAGCCCATTCCTCCAACACAATTCTAATCCTTCATTTTAATTCCCAACTTCTAATTTCCAATCCTACCTACTAATTGCAAAACTCAACAAATATATATATGTATAATTAAACAATTAGAGCAAAATAAATAAAAATATAATTAAAGTAAACGAATAATAATTAAATCAATAAATTAATAATTAATAATTAAAAAAAATTGTGGCCCAACAACAACAGTTCTAGTCTCTTCCATTAATTAAATAACTAACTCTAGTATTATTAGGAAATAAAGTCCTAACACTAGAGTAAGTGGGCACCAATTTTAGTGAATCAACGATACTCCAATGTTAGTCCATAACCATATTTGGTTCCCATTCCCTACCATGTACTGTATCATATATTAAAAAGTTTTTTTTTAATTTCAAGATTTGAAGTATGCTCTATGAAGTATCCATTCTAGACATGACAATCTATATGTTTGCATTTCTTAAGTAATGTTCATGCATCCACTTCACCCACAAAAAATGTTTGTCATTAACAATTCTCCACAACCTTTTAGCCATTATCAATTTATTTATTAAAAGGACATATTTAACACCTAATCGTTCTTCAATTTTAGGTAAACAAATGCCTCTCTAGCTTACTTTACTAAAGGGGTTAAAGTGTCTATTCTCATAATAGAAAGTTTTTAAGAATTATTTCAATTTCTTTACATAACTTCTTAGGAAATGCTATATAAGCTGATCGATAAATATACAAATAGCATGGAGTTAATTAGCTATAATCTACAAATATAGGACAAACATTTGGTAGTGCAGCTTCCAATCCTTTTCCTTATCACATCAAATAACATTTGACATTTCATAAAGGAGATTGTATTTGATGTAAGTGCAATTCCTTACTAAGTAAATGGTGAAGCCTTAATAAAGAATCCTAAGATTGAAGCAAGATTTTGGGCTAAAAGTGTCAACACCAACATAAACTATTAGAAAGCATTTTTCCTTGTTAACGCTTAAACTTAAGATGACATTAAACTAATTAACTGATTTCATTAAATAAGCAACTGAAGATGCATTAGCTCCACATAATAAGATCAAGTCATTAGCAAAAAAAAAGAATTATAATTGCTAGTTTGTTACACTTCTTATGAAACTTGAACATATGCTCTAGACTTAAATTCTTGTGTATATTATGATATAGTACCTTTATGCAGATAGTAAAAAGGTAAGGGAAAAGAGGATCACCTTGCCTTTTAACTCTTACGCCTCTGAAAGTATAGGAAGCTCCACTATTAATGAGAACATTAAATGAATTTTTGGTTATAAATTAGCTAATCCAAGTGATAAAATGAGTTACAAAACTAAATGCCTCAAGTGATTAGAGTAGAAGATCCTAATTCATTATACCTAAAGTGATTTGAATACATAGTTGGATCCAAAAACTTGAAAATAATAATTCTTAAACAATGATTAAGAAACCATAACATTGTCCCTGATGCTCCCTCCCTTAATGAATGCAACTTATGCTTGAATTATGAGGCTAGATATGTTTGATTTTATTAGTCATTAACATGGATAATATCTTGTAAAGACACTGCAACAAGATATAGGTCTAAATTCTTTAAAAGAGAATGGATCATAAGTCTTAGGAACTAAATTAGGGGTGGAAAAAAAGTCCAACCAGGCCTGACTCGAAGTCAACAGGCTTGACCTAAATTTATCAGGCTTCGATGGCTCGACCTAAAGCCTAAAATTTTCATTCAAAATGACATCATCATGAATTTTTAAAAATAAAAAACAAATTTTATTAAGCCCAGGCTTGTTTGGCTCAATCTTGGCCTTGATTGAGTTTTAGGTTAGGTTCAAACCCAAAAATGGAATTTTGGGTTGGGCTCAGACCTGGGCAGGCTCAGTCTACCCTAGCCTATGCCAAGCCTAAACTAAACATAAATGAGTTTTAGTCTAGGATGAAAGCATTCTTAAGGTAGAGAAAACATTTAAATTACTTCGTAGACATGAATTTTAATTTATTCATAGGGTTTTTTATAAAAATAAGTATTAAACCCATATGGCCCTGAGCCCTTACCGGGATTAAAGGAGAATATCACATCCTTAATTTCACCTGTTGATAAATACCTTGTGCAAAGATCATATTGTTACCTAATCATAACACTAGGAATGAAAGAGTTGACATAATATAAAGAAAAGTGCATAAAGGATTGAGGATGTCAACATAGTTTAGAAATAGTCCCTAGTAAGAAAGAGGAGCTCATTTTGACAAATGATAACTATTCCATCATCACTCTTTAGGCTTGAGATTCTGTTGTGATTTCTTCTTATAAGAATGGAGTTATAAAAATAATTAGTATTGCCATCTCCTTCCTTTAGACACAACACCATTGTCTTTTGCAATAGTAAAGAAGAATGAGCTTTTAAGGCCTTATTGTAATCGAGCTTTAAAAGGTAATTTGAGGGATAGTAAAAAACTTCCTTCTAGAATTACATCAAGCATTAGTTAATCAATTCAAATGTTCTCTCTGTGTCACTTTGCATTTTAAATTTTACTAACTTGAGCTCCTGATTAATTTTTATGAGCTTTCTATAAAACTTGTAACAAGTATAGCCTTTTACCTCTTGCCTCAATCTCTATTAATGGCCTTTTGAAATCCATCCTCATTACACAAAAAATTAAAGAATCTAAAAGGTGATTTCTTATTATGGTCCCTTAATAGATCATGGATTTCTATTGGTGAGTGATCTAAACATATTGTGTTGTAGAAATATGCCTTACTTTATTGGAATGTTTTAAGTCGTTCATGATTCACCATTACCTTGTCCAGTTTTTTCCTCATATACCATACACCTCTTAATTATTGCTTTAAGTGAAGTATCTGCTTTTAGATTTGATATTTCCAACCTTGAGGTTAAACATACAAGACCTTAGTTTATTACAAAGTTTTCCAACACATCTTTTGCCGTCTAATTATAAAAAAAATTAAGGTTCTATTAAAGTCCTCCACTGAGAGCTATGGTTTCCTAACAAATATTTTATAAGTCAAAAACTCATTTCATAGAGAGGATCTTTGAAAAGGAAAATTAGATGCATATATAAATGTGAACTAGGTAGATCTAACACCGAAAATTTCCACTGTCATATGCATACATTGGGTAGAAGTATAAAATATAATAACCTTGATACAATTAGGGTCATAAGCAACAACTACTTTCCTTAGGTGGTGTTTATTATGATTGGTTATAAGATTCCATTTGTTTTTAAGTAGCTAGAGATTAAACCATTTCTTATATTTCAATTTTGTCTTAAAAATAAAAAAACAAGATAGTCTCTATTCATCTAATGCAATCAGACATTATTTTGATGCTTTTTAAGGCCATTAAGCCCTTTAACATTCTAAGAAAAATAAACTTTAGGATTTTGTTGAGATGGATAGCCTAGACTTGGCTTTACATCCTTATTTCTTACAATCTTAACTTCATAGGATCCATTAGCAATCAGAGAGATTTGAGGGCTCCCTAATTTTTACACATCCATTATTTATTACGGGCTCTATAACATCATAATATAACTGATGAATTTTACTCACCTTTGTAGAACTTTTAGGAGTTTCCTTTAGGATTAGTAAAACTTTTAAGAGTAAGAGGAAGAAAGATAATCATAATTAACACTATTAGGTTTAGCTCCTATGGAGTTTACATGAACTAAATTTGTGTTCATATTGTTTTTTAACTCAACATTGAAGTAGACTTTAAGAGGAGATGAGTATTGCTCAATGGAAATTCTTCAGAATAACTCATTTGAAACCTTTTGTTAGTAGGCTTCCATTTTACCCTATTTTTTAAAAAGTTGGTCTCTATTGGCAAGAGACTCTAATGGTATGATCTATCATATTATCCTCATCCCCCAATCTTAACAGTGGAATTTTCTTAGTAAACATTTAACTAATATTCACACCTATGTAAAGCTTGGCATAACTAATTCTTCTACATAATGAAGTAGCCTCATCCATGCATAATGTTCTTCCAATACAACTAGCCAGGAGACTGAATTCCTTTGTTAACCAATATTCTAAAGGGATTTCATGAAAATTGACACATAATGGAACTTACTTTTACTTAATCTTCAAGCTTGATCCAAGTTTCCACATTTGTAAAAAGATAGGTAAACAATTAAAATGCCGCAGGCCATCTTCTATGATTCCTTGAGCTTTTTCCCTTAAAGTTGAATTTAAAAAGAAACAATTAGCCATCATTTAGAAAGACCTACAATAATCCCTTATTCTTCTATTTTTTAGTAGGCCAAAGTTTGATCATCAAGAAAACTAGTCTCTTTTTCCAAAAAACCAACCATTGTTGCTTCCTATGAGCTGGCTCCAGGCTTATGGACTATCAAAGGCGGTGACACAATGGTAAGACCCTCTTTGATGGAAGGGGTAATGAACTAGAGGGAGGAGTTCAAAAAATCACAAAAAAATATGTTTAGTTAAAAGGCTTAGAAGGGGTCTTATCCTAAAAAGGAGCTAAGCTCAGTGAAGATTGTGCTAAAGTAGGGTCCTAAACTAGGTCAGAGGAGGAAGCTAACTGGAATATAGAATTAGGATAAGGTAATGAGGGAAAAGTAGGAACGATTATAACGGAGAGAGCGGTGGTACTTTGACCCAGTATAGTATAACCTAACTATATGGAATAAAGAAGAATAAAAATATGTGACAATGAACTAGAAAATTTAAAAGGTGGTTTTAAAAATGGTAAGTTTGAGTGGTAGGAAAAGAAGACCTAGAAAAAGCCCTACGTGCCTTACTAGACTTTTAGAATTAGTGATAAGAAGCTTAGGGAGAGAAACACATTGAAGGATTAAAACAGTAAGGGAAGAAGAAGAAGTTGAGAAGTAATAACCATGAGAAAGCCAGAGAAACAGGAAGGTAGGAATGAGGAAGTTGCGAAAAAGGAAATAAGTAAGCATTCGTATGAAGCCTATATCAACCATTGTAAAAAAGCCAACTTAGAGAGAAGGGATAGAGTCTCTTACTAGCCATTCTAGTGACTTCCAAATTGGAAAATATAATATTGTTACACAAATTTAGTCACAACTTACCTCATATTTCCAATATTAGCTTTCACCATTAACAATAAATGTATTTTTGTGCCCTAAAAGGCCATTTAAACATACTTTCTCTATGTATATTTCTAATCAATTTCTCCCTCAAGGAGGTTTTTTGAATGCAAAGTTGATTGCCTTACATGAGAAAGCCCTCATGAATGTGAAAACCTTCTTGAGTGGGTGACTAATAGATTTTGCCTAGGTTAGTTACACTTTACACACTTCCTTGGGGTTAGTTTAGCCTCTCTTTTGTTTATGTCACTAGTTGTTTTTTAGCTGTCTTCTCCTTCTTGTACCGATCATTACGAACATGAGTATCTTTAACATAATTTTATTATCATTAAAGACCTTATAATTTTCTTTGGTGTAATTCTTATTATGATACTTTATCCTGCTCTTCTCCAGCAATATTAATTCAGCCTTCAAAATGATGTTACTTACCTTAGATAGAATCCTCAATTCTTCTACCCTTTTCTTATTTGATAATATGTTTCAAGCCCATTAGATATCTAGTAATCTACTGCCCTTCAGTCTCTTTTAAGTAATTTCTCTTTGCTAACTTCAATTCCTTTAAGAAGTAATCATTCCTACCATGTAAAAGCTTAATCCATCAATCTACATATAATGATCCTTTCTATTTTCCCTTCTCGAATCTTCATATATTTTTAAAAAGATGATCTAATTATTTAATATTCTTATTTCTATTTACAGAAAGAAATGTTTACCTTTAGCATGAACTTATATTATCTCCATTATCAATTCCATTTCTTCCGAATCTAATGTTTCTCATAGGCCCAACAAAGAAGTCATCTTCTTCATTTGAATCTTCTATGTAGATCTATTTTTCTACTTCTTTATGTATAAATTGGTCTACCAACAAATTGCACTTAAGAGAAAAGTTCTCTATTATATAGCATCCCGTCATTTCGGTTTTTGATGGCACCTAGGTTCAAAGCATCAAATTGATCTGTAATTTTTCCAAAGTGTCATTCTAAATGCTTAAGTATAAAATACATCTGTTGCACCAAAGCTCTTAATGCCTCCCTTTAATTGTGTATATCACAAGATTTAGCTCCCTAATTTATGTCAGGAGAGCAATAGCCTAATATAATTAAGTCAACTATCATTAGATAAAGCAAGTTTAACATACTCATACACCAATTAACATAGTGGATAAATATGAAACGATATTAAGACTTAGTTGATACTTCCATAATGTGTCAAAAGTTGAAAGTAAACAACCATATATAGAAAAAAAATTCTAGAAATCTAATTCAATGCCATATAAAATATAAAAATTAAATATTGATAGGGTTGTTATGACTAATCCTAATAGCAGCCTCAATGAATAAAAAAAGCACAAAAATATTCTTTAATATAACCAAAAAGTTACTAAAAGGACTAAAAAATGACTCAAAAGGACACAATAGTGAATTTTAAATTTGATAACATGTGAAACTATGTTTACAAGTTGGCACGTCGCCGAACTTGGAAATAGCTTCCATCGATACGTACTAAGCCTCAATTTTCCATCCGGATGAAATGTTATAGCCGTTTAAGTTTGACATGTGCGTCTAAGACCTACAAATCTTTTAACTGAATCTGCTTGCTCCAGTAGCTCATTTCCTACGCATTCCATGTTAGTAAGATTAGACCTTCTATTTGGTGATAATGAAGGGAAAAATGCAATCTTCCTATTGTTGGATTGCTCGAGTTCTCAATGTCAAAGACAATGATAGGACGTGGAACTTTCTATAAACTGGACGCCGAAGATGAGTGAGAAAATAACTAATATGTTTTCAGTGTTTGGTGGGCAAACCTATACTCTACAATCCAATTTGACATCACATGATTTATAGAACCAATGCATTGCTCCTCCAGGTCCAACATTGTCCGTCTCTTAAGCGATTTGGACGCTTCTCTTACGCTTAATTAAGTATTATTTGTCCGGCCGTCTCTAAAACAAGCCGCTTCAATTGTAGGTCTATACGTCTCTTCATGTCCGTACAACGATCAACAATAGCTTTGCATTTGAATGTGCTTACAAATTCTAGTTTTTTTCCCACTGAGAGTAAAACAAAGCTTATCATGATGCGCATGGAAGAGGCTTCATTCGGAGTGATGCTCGGGGCATTTTTTTTGGGTTCTCCTTAAGGTTATGTAAGTTTATCTGCCTCATTATTGAGTATGGTATCTGCCTCATTATTGAGTATGGTCATTATTGAGAATAGTATCGTATGGTCCATTTATATAAAGCTTAACCCTACCACTATATTCTGTTGCTCATTTACCCAACCTTTAGTCTCGATGATGGCCAGAGACAGGTATGCAGTGGGATTATATAACGTCGGTTGGTCCTTCCCTATTCTTGCCCAGCAGCTTCTGCACCATCTCTGTTGCTTACGGAAGAGGATAGAAAAGCTCCAACCTGCACAGAAAGCATTCAGATCTAAGGAGGAAAGGCAATGAATGGAGGTATTATGTTTAAATTTCCGCTGCTTTTCACGTATATATTACTGTTACATATATGTGTATTTTGTGCATGTGTTTTATATGTTAATGTTGTGTATGAAATGCATGGTTAAGTTTACAGGTTAGGCATATTTGGTTGTGGCCCAAATGTTCGACCTAGTACTAAGTACATTACCACACGCCGTTTGTGGTAATGTACATATGCCTATTGGTGTTTCCGTTGAAAGATTTACGAAGTCTAGTGTCAGAATATTTCTTTTTTTCAGGTTTAATTATGATGATTATGGTCTCATTCGTAAGAAAAAGGATTGTTTTTACAATAATTAGTAAGTGTGCGAGATTATTGCACTTATCTCCATCTTAGACAAGATTAGAAGATTCTTGGTATATTAATTGTTTACTAATATTTGAACATATTTTCGTATATAACAACAGTAGTTGCATTCTGGTTGGGTCGATCGTGCTACGCCCAAGCCCAGGCCCAGGCATAGACGGCCCATTCATAGATGGTGACTTCCCACTCATAAGGAAAGACCTAAATCTAGTAGGTATTTTTCATATATAAGTTCATTACCTCATCATGAAAAAGGCACGACTTTAGAACCCTATTATTCTTTATTCCTAGCCACCAAAACCCTCACAAGAAAAAGACTAACTTGAACGTTAGAGGGGCCTACCGGCAGTCAACCCCCGGTGTGCCTTTATTGTTTTGTAGGTATCTCTGAGCCAAAGTCAACCAATCTCATGGATCCAAGCAGCAGTGCCCAGCCCCATCAAAATCAGACAAAACCAGTTGGCGCCCACCGTGAGGTCGGGTGTCAGGGCACCACGTCTAGAAGCACTCAGATCAGTCAGGTGGCGGCAACAAATCCTCTACACAATACTGCTCTCCTTTCATTCCGGAGATCTTGGATAGCCTTCCAGCAGTCGGCACTAAGATACCAATGCCAGAAAAGTACACAGGAAAGACCGATCCCCTCGATTACCTTCAGCACTTCCAATTAATGATGAATTTGCATTGCATTCCTGATGCAATTCAGTGTAAGGCTTTCTGTACAACTTTTCAAGAAGGAGCCCGACGGTGGTTCAACAGTCTACCCCCACGTTGTATTACCTTCTTTGAGGATTTTAAGCTGCTATTCCTCAACCAATTTGCTACGAGTAAACGCCCACAGAAGACTGCCTTGGAAGTGATGCAGTTGGCCCAAGGAAGGAACGAAAGTTTGCAGGAGTTCATCACTCGGTTTAACAATGAAGCTGTCGAAGTCCTTGACCTCACCTGCCCGTCTATGTTGGCCGCCCTTATGAGCAACATGAGGGATGAGGAGTTCAAGAAATCATTGACCCTCGATCAGCCCAAATCTATTCAAGAGATAAGAAGTCGGGCGGATAAGTATATCCAACTAGAGGAAGTGTTAAAAAAGCACAAAACGCAGAGCAGATGACCGCTGGCCAAGTGGCAGAACACATGATTCGCACAAACGACAAAAAGATCAGTCTAGCTGAAGGAAGCCGACCGATCGAAAGGACCAACGGCGAGAATCCTTCACTTCGCTCAACAGGCGGTATGCGGAAGTACTGGAGGTCATGAGAGCAGAAGGGGAATCCCTCCGAGAACCCAATAAATTGAAAACTCCTCTAAAAAAAAGGGATTCTTCTTTATATTGTCGTTTTCACAGAGATGTCGGTCATGACATGGAGGACTGCTGGGACCTAAAGAAAGAAATCGAACTCCTCATCCAGAGGGGAAGGCTGGGCAAATTTTTGAAGTACGATAGAAATGCCGATCGAGGTAATGAGGGCAGGAGTGGTCGGTTTGACAATTGGAGAAAACCATGGAGACAACACAACATGAATGATGGCGAAAGGCAGACCAGGAATATGGACGACCGATGCGATACGAGAGGGCAGTCCAAGGCTAGAGATGACAGAAATACCGGACAACAGGATGACCGACCGGTTAGGGTCATAAACATGATTTTTGGCGGTAACGCAGCAAGGGGGTCCATTGTCAGAGGAAGGAAGCGATATGCCAGGCAAATCGCTGAGGGCCAGTCAGCAACGAAAAAGCTGCAAGTTAATGAGATGATCTCGTTTGACGAGTTTGACGTGGCTGGCATCATCTATCCTCATGATGATGCACTCGTGGTCACTTTGAATATGGACGGTAGTGAGGTGAAGCACGTAATGATTGACACAGGCAGCTCGGTCGACCTGTTATACTACGATGCTTTCAAGTAGATGGAGATTTCGGAGGAACGGCTACTGCCGATAGAGGGGCCAATCAAAGGAGTAACAGGAGCATCCGCCTATCCATTCGCTTGAGTCTTGTCGAACGTAAAGTTCGGACAAAAGCCATTCCAAGTAGTGAGGAGTGTTGAATTCCTAGTGGTAAAGTTTGTAGGAGCCTATAATGTAATAATTGGAAGAGCCACACAAAACGCACTCAGAGCTGTCGTCTCAACCTATTATCAGGCGATGAAGTTCCCAACCCCCCATGGCATCGGTATTGTCAGGGGTCAGCAAAGGATCGCTAGGGAATGCTACTTGGCAGAGACAAGAACCCTTGAGGGAGCGGTAGTGTTGGCAAGCTCTCTTCATGTAAGAGCAGATGAAGAAACCGAGAGGATGAACCCCGTAAAAGAAACTCAGCGAGTCATACTGGATAAAGAAGACCGATCAAAATTCACAAATTTAGGTGCTGAACTCAAACAAGGGTTGGCCGCAGCAATCACAAGTTTCTTGGTAGAGAACCGATTGGTCTTTGCTTGGGTACCGAGCGACATGCCTGGAATCTCTCGAGCGGTAACATCCCATTCCCTGGGTATTCAAAAAAATTATAGGCCGGTCAGACAGAAGAAGCGATGGCACAACAAGGAGCGACAGGGGGTGATCGAGAAAGAATAGAGAAGCTGCTTAACGCCGGGTTCATTCGGGAAGTCAAGTACCCCGAATGGCTAGCTAACGTGGTATTGGTGAAGAAGAAGAACGGAAAGTGGAGAATGTGCATTGATTTCACCGACCTGAACAAAGCATGCCCAAAGGA
>JANPWT010000245.1:24108380-24122389 GCA_024678245.1 Erythroxylum densum | reverse complement strand
ATGCTAGTTTCATAGTTGGTGTTATAAGCCAACTCCATCAGTGCAAGATAATTACCTTTGAAATTCAAACACATAACCCCAAAGCATATCTTCTAATATCTGGACAACTTGTTCAAATTGTCCATCTATTTAGGGGTGGAAAGCAGTACTAAACTTGACTTAAGTACTTAAAGCCTTTTGCAGACTTTTCCAGAATCTCGAAGTAAATCAAGGATTATGATAAAAAATAATTGATAATGACACCCCATGTAATCTCACTATCTCATTCACATATATATCTACAAGTATATCTAAAGAATAATCAGGATGAATAGGCAAAAAGTGAGTAGACTTGGTGAACTTATCTATAATCACCAACACAGCGTCATGCTTCCTTTGAGTGAGAGGAAGTCTAGTGACAAATCTATAGTAATGTTATCCCATTTCCATTGAGGAATAGAAATAGGATGTAATAAACCATATGGAACTTGGTGTTCAGCTTTAAATTGCTGACATGTCAAACATTTGGACACAGTCTATAACATCCCCTTTCATACCTGACCACTAGTAATGCTGCTTCAGACCTTGATACATCTTATTTCCACAGGATGCATAGCAAAGATAGTATTATGGGCCTTAAACAGTAACTTTCTCTTCAATTCATCATTTACTGGAACACACAATCGATCTTTATAATACAAATCACTATCTCCTTTCACAGAAAATTCAAGTTGTTTGCCTTCTCGAGTAGCCAACATAAGTTGTTGCAACTTATCTCTGAGCATCACAGATTTCTTGCTTCAAGGTAGGCCTAACTTTTAATTAATCTGTTAAAGTTCCATCACATACAACTCCCTATTCATCATGCTGCACTGACAGAGTCAAAATGGTCTTCCGACTTAAGGCATCATCCATGACATTAGCCTTACCTAGATGGTAATCCACAATACAGTCATAATCTTTAAACAATTCCAACCAACGTCATTGTCTCATATTAAGTTCCTTCTGAGTAAGCAGATACTTCAAACTCTTATGATCAATGAAGATCCTACACTTTTCACTATATAAGTAGTGTCGCCAAATTTTCAAAACAAACACTACCGATGGAAGCTCAAGATCATGTGTAGAGTAGTTATGCTTGTGAGGTTTTAATTGCATCAAAGCATATCCAACTACTTTTCCATCCTGCATCAAAACACAGCCCAAACCATTTCTAAATGTATCACTAACATAACATACTCCTTACTAGAAGTGGGTTGAGCTAACACAGGAGTTTCAGTAAGCATTTTATTCAGTTGATCAGAGCTAGTTTCACATTTATCAAACTATTCATACTTTACTCCTTTTCGTAGAAATTTTGTCAAAGGGGATGCTATCACCAAAAGCCCTTCACAAATCAGTGGTAGTAACCCATCAAACCCAGAAAATTTCAAACTTCCATCACATTTCATGGCGGTTTCTAGTTAACAATTGCTTTAATCTTATTGGGATCAACCCTAATCCCTTGAAAAGAAGCAACATGTCCTAGAAAAGATACTTCCCGAAGCTAGAAATCACACTTATTCAACTTAACATACAATTGTTTTTCTCGTAAGGTTTGTAACACAATCCAGAGATGTTGAACATGGTCATGTTCATTCTTAGAGTAGATTAGGATATCATCTATGAACACCATAAACAAATTGGTCTAAATAGGGCCTAAATACTCTATTCATCAATTCCATGAATGTAGCTAGAGCATTAGTTAACCCGAATGGCATTACCAAGAATTCATAATGTCTGTAACAGGTCCTGAATGCAATCTTCGGAACATCCACGTCCTTGACCCGAACTTAATAGTATCTTGATCGTAGATCTATCTTAAAAAATATTCCTACATCTTTCAATTGAACAAGCAGATCTTCTATCTTTGGCAACAGATACTTATTCTTCACTGTGACTTTGTTCAATTTCCTAAAAATTGATATACATTCGAAGAGTACCATCTTTCTTTTTAACAAACATAACCGATGTTCCCCAAAGTGAGACACTGGATGAGACACTGGGTCTAATGAACCCCTTATTTAGAAGCTTTTGCAACTGAACCTTCAATTCAGTAGGACCCATCATGTACGGTGCTCTAGATATAAGAGCACTGACATGCATAGCTTCAATAGACAACTCCAATTCTCTTTTAGGAGGGAGTTCGAGTAACTCTTTAGGAAACACGCCTAGAAATTCACTCATAATTTGGATATCTTGCAATTTATCACCCTCCTTCTTAAAATCAATCATAAAAGCTAGATAAGCTTCACACCCCTTCTTAAGGAACTTCCAAGCTTGTATAGTAGATACCACACTAGCCAGAGAACTAGTGCGGATGCCATATAATACTAGTTCAGGTTGATCAGGCTTCCTAAGCACAACTGTCTTAGCACTACAATCAATCACCACCTGATGCTTGGATAACCAATCCATACCTAAAAACAAATCAAATTCATGAAAAGGCAACGTAATCAGATATGCAATATATTCACACCTTTGGATCATAACAGGACAATTTCTATACACCTGATTAACCAATACACTACTAACCAGAGGATTGGTGACATGAATTTCATACTCTAACTGATCTACTGGCATCACTTTATCAGAAATTTCTCCAACATAGGTATAAGAATAAGTGCATCCAGGATCAATCAAAGCATGCATTTCAAAATCAAAAAGAGAAACAATACCTATAATAACCTCAGGTGCATCCTGATCCTCATGAGCTTTCAAAGCATAAACTTGAGCTAAAGTAAAACATATAGTAGGTCGATCAACAGTTTCCAAATCAGTACTTGGATTAAGTCTGATCTGACTAGATCCTCCATGGCCTCTACCTCATCCTTTGTTTCCAACAAGAGCATGAGAGGCCTCCCTACTAGCTTGTGAGGTCTGAGACAATCTCATAGGGCAATCAGCTATTAGATGCTTAGTGCTACCACATCAGAAACATGCACCCGTGGCCCTTTAACAAGTACCCCAATGATGTATGGAGCAATGAGGGCACTTTGAAGCACCAGAACCTCGTCCCACAGGGTAACCCCTACCAGAACCAGTTGATATGGGAAAGTTTTATCGCCTTCCTTGAGCTATAGGTCTCTAAGTAAATTCGAGCGCAGAGGAAACACCTTCACAACTCCGCTTGCCTAAGGACACCCCACTCCCGCTTGACCCGAACCCGATATCGATGGTGATTTCCGAGTCTGTGCCCCGCGAGGGTAGCGTACATCACTTAGTCAAAAACTCAATATAAATTTTTTTTAAACGTACGCGAAGATCAAGAATAACAAATTTGGGCCCACTTTTATTCAGAACCCTTTTCATTTACAAAAGTTACCAAATTTTTGTTTTCAAATACCAAAATTTTGATTTGCACATTCAAAAAAAATCCAAGCGGAAAGTTATACACCACAAATATATTCAAATACACAAAATACAATGATTTTCAGAAATACAATTTAATGCGAAAAGACAGAGACACAATGCAGACGCGAACTGATCCCGACTTCTAGCTTTCCCTTGAATACAGTAATCATACTCCCGTTTACCTAACGGGGTATTCTTCAAATCCTGAAAAATAATTGCAAATTTTGGGTGATTTTTTCGAACTCAGTGAGTGACCATCATCGATGGCTCACCCAGTCACATAACACACACAATTCACAAATCTCACTTCATCTCACATTTCACATTATTTCACAATCCACATTCACATTCACATTAGTCACATTCGATACACTTAATCATTTATATTATGTATATGCAATGCACATGAGACTCACTTTTCGTTTGTTATTTTGTTGTGACTGAGTGCCTGAACTATCCCATGTAGGGCTCATTAATAACTGTCCCTTATCCGTTTGGAGGATACAGGGCTCATTAAACGTTAAGCCTGAGGCTCTGAATCACTTTGAGCTCTGGTTGGGTCAGTCATGCTAGGCCTAGACCCAGGCCCAGGCATTGACGACCCATTCATAGATGGTGACTTCCCACTCATAAGGGAAGACCTAAACCTAGTAGATATTTTTCATATATAAGTTCATTACCTCATCATGAAAAAGGTACGACTTTAGAACCCTATTATTCTTGATTCCTAGCCACCAAAACCCTCACAAGAAAAAGACTAACTTGAGCATCGGAGGGGCCTACCGACAGTCAACCCCCGGTGTGCCTTTATTGTTTTGCAGGTATCTTTGAGCCAAAGTCAACCAATCTCATGGATCCAAGCAGCAGCGCCCAGCCCCATCAAAATCAGACAGAACCACATTCTATTACCAATGAAACAATCGAAATGATCTCCCTATAATAAAACTTCTCTAATAAGGGACTATTTTAAGTTTTCTATGGAGAGCTACAGAAGATTTTTTTGAGTGTGTTTGTGAGGATTTCCTAGGTTGTCCTCTCTTGCTTGGCCCTTTCAAATTCAATAGAAGAAATAAAAAAAATTATGATTTTTGAAAATTCAAGATAAGTCTAATTTTATTGCTTGTTTAATTCATAAAAATTATAAAATATAAATCATTGATTGTACCTTATTATAAAGTTTATTTCTTTTTTTAATTCACATATTATGTAAAAACTTCTATAACATCAAAAATATCCGACCTCTAATTTTATCTGTTGAAATGAGCTAAGAGAATATAACATATCATGATCACCTAAATTGAAGTTCTTAAAATAGTTTAAACTAACTTTTTTGTACATAATTTTTATATAATTCAATAAGTTAATCATACAATATTCTATATAGACATAGAGTATATAATTAATATGTACTCTGTCTAAATCCAATTATATTAGTTCTCTAATATTAATAATTGATTCTTTTTTTAATATTTGAAAACTATTTTCAATGTCTCATTTCACCTTGGTCAAGGATTTCTCAAATCAATACTAATCGAGAACAAAATAATATTTTCCTTAATTACTTTAGGTTGATGAATCTTATATTGATCACTAGTAATATTAAAAACATAGCAATTACTATTTAAGATATTTTGGAGATTTTAGGTTAAATAATCACTTATATAATCATCACAGTAAGCATTTTTATAAATACAAAAGTAATGGTTCATACAAAATTCTCATATCAGGTCCATTCATTAGCTGTTCTCTAACAAGCACTCACATATTTATTTATCTCCATACTTTAGCCTATGAGATCGACTGCTTCCTTTATAAGGATGAAATATAATACGTACTAATCTTTCCATTTTATTAATGCCTACTTTTAGTAAAGTAATGACTAGGAACATTTTAGACATGATATCTAAATACAATATAAATCTCATAATTATGAATTCATTATAATTTTATTTGAAAAGTATATTCATCCTATTAAAATTTTCTTATACATTAGTGAATTAAACAAATATATATAAGATAAAGAACCATTTAATTAATTGTCATAAATACAAAATCAACCAATTAGATATACGAATAAAAAAATAATTTCCTAATTGTACTAAACTAATTGTAACAGCCCATATCACCCACTCACAGATATTGCCTGCTTTGGGCCTTGGCCTAGCCAAGCCCTCATGATTTTGTTCTTCCCATCCTTGGAAAAACGCGTCTGTAAGGGAGAAGTATCTATACCCTTATAAGGCGTACTTCGTTCCCCTCTCTAACCGATATAGGATCTCACACTTTCCACCCCCTTAGGGCTCAGCCCTTTTTAGGGCCCAGCCTAGCTAGCACAATAGTTCGGGTATCGGCTTTGATACCATTGTAATAGTGCAGATCACCCGTTCATAAATATTGTTCGTTTTGGGTTGCCTTTTGGGCTAAACGTCTCACGATTTTGCTCTTCCCACCATTAGGAAAACGCGTCTATAGTGAAAAGGTATCCATACCCTTATAAGGCATACTTCATTGCCTTCTCCAGCCAACATGGGATCTCATCATCCACCCCGCTTAGGGCCTAGCATCCTATGCTGGCACATCGGGTCGAGAGCTGGCTCTTATACTACTTGTAATAGCCCAGATCACCCGCTCACAGATATTGTCCACTTTGGGTCTTGGCTTAGCCAAACCCTCACAATTTTGCTCTTCTTATCCTTGGAAAAACACGTCTACAAGGGAGAGATATCCGTACCCTTATAAGACGTACTTCGTTCCCCTCTCTAACCGATATAGGATCTCACACTTTCCATCACCTTAGAGCCCAGCCTAGCTGGCACAATAGTTTGGGTACCAGTTCTGATACTACTGTAACAACCCAGATCACTCGCTCACAAATATTGTCCGTTTTGGGTTACCCTTCGGGCCAAACCCCTCACGGTTTTGCTCTTTCTACCCTTGGGAAAACGCGTCTATGGTAGAGAGGTATCCATACCCTTATAAGACATACTTCATTATCCTCTCTAACATATGTGGGATCTCATCATCTATCCCACTTAGGGCCCAGCATCCTATGCTGGCACATCAGGCCGAGAACTGACTCTGATACCATTTATAATAGCCGAGATTACCCGCTCACAGATATTGTCCGCTTTGAGCCTTGACCCAGCCAAACCCTCACAGTTTTGCTCTTCCCACCCTTGGAAAAATGCGTCTGTAAGGGAGAGATATTCGTACCCTTATAAGACGTACTTCGTTCTCCTCTCCAACTGATGTAGAATCTCACACTCTCCACTCCTTTAGGGCCCAGCCCTCTTTAGGGCCCTGTTTAGCTAACACAACGGTTCGGGTACCTGCTCTAATACCACTATAACAGCTCAGATCACCCGCTCATAGATATTGTCCGCTTTGGGTTGCCCCTCGAGCCAAACCCCTCACAGTCAAACCGCTTTAGGGTATCCTCTCACTCTGTCCATTTGTCTGAGGATGAAATGCTGTACTGAAGTTCAACTTAGTATCCATAGCAGACTGCAAGTTCTTCCAAAACCTTGAATTAAATCTGGGTCCCTGTTCGATACACTGGAACCCCATGCAGTCGCACCACTTCATTCACATATCTCCAGGCTAACTGATCTAGTGAATTATTCTCTCTCACTGGTAAGAAGTGGGCCGACTTGGTCAACCGATCCATTATGACCCATACTAATCTTTTCAAAATGGGGCATATTTGAAACCTATGACGAAAAGTTCAAGCATTAAATTTGACCGGACTCGTAAATAAGAAGGATTAGTTACAAGCACCTAACAATGTTTGATGTATGCTAATTTATTTGCTTGATTTTAACAATATCTTCACTTTGGGAAATTAGGCAACTAGTGGTTCAAACTTAAAAAACCATCAGGGAGTGAAAGGAAGTGTCCTTTACAACTTCAAACAGCATTTTTTATTTTTACCAAGAAAAGTGAAAAATACTCTTGCAATGCTATCAAATTGATAGTCCCACTTGACAGCTTGTAATCCTCTAGTTACATGTCTTCATTAACTCTCGAAAAGAAAGAAGGTACGAATTTTGTCTAAACGTAAATAGCAATAAATCACTGGTCAATGCTTGTAAATGCACATTGTATATGAGCTTCAGAGAAGAAGTGTCCGTTTGCACTTTGACATAAGACTTTTAAAAGGAAAATATGCAAAAAAAACCAAGGTATAGGACACGATTCATAAATCAATGTACGTTAATGTTGATGTGTAAATCTGAAGCGGTTCATAACTACCAGAGAAAATGAAAGCTGAAGAAAGGTATAGAACGACACAAAAAGGGGTGGGAAAAGAAGAAAAGGGTTGATGAAAAATTGAGCACACCCAAAAGCTTTGACAAGGAACAAATCTGTTCCCACTCACCTTTTGAGTTTTGTTTAGTAATTGCTTAGCCTCTGCTTCTTAATAGTTCTAAGAAGTCAATAACAATCTTCACCAAACCTTGTTACTTGTTCTCCTGTCTCGTTCACGTACGTATCGAAATCCTGAACGTCTCCCAACTCAGGCCTTGACATGCTTCTTTTCCAAGACAATCAACTTGGAGCCTTCTTACTATATTGTTGGCCCTTCACACCGTTTATTTATGTATTTTTCTTACTCTGTAACGGTGAAAGTTAGCATTAAATTGAATTAAAATCTCTTCAATACAGACATTTTAACTTTCATTTATGTGAAAAATGAAGTTTATTCATTTTGCATTTAAATATAGATATTACTATAGCATACCAATTGCAGAATCTTAGATGGGGGAAAGCGCACTCCATGTGAGGACCCATGGCGTTTATAGTTAAGACAAGCAAACAAATTTATGTTTAATTATTCCCTCCGATGAGTTTAATATTTCGAATTGACTTGCATGTTGAGATTATAGTCGATGAACTCTGAAATTTGACGCCCCTAAAATATGTTCAACGCATTCCAACAAAATCGAAAAGAGGGTTTGACACTCAATATTTTCTTCCAAGCGATACTTTCATTAGATTTATGGTCCACTGTTAGCTATGTTATCTCCCTCCGACATATCGTGTGTAAATGTCCAACTAAATTTTATATATGCATCTTCTTGCCTAAATTGAAACATACCATTATAATATTCCATAAAGTCTGACGAACCTAGTAGCAACAAAATCTGGATTTGTTTATGTTCTTGAAAATTTGGATTTGGATGGGCACAATCCTTCTAATTTCTAGTTTGTATAGAGACCTATTGACAAATTGTGACAATAAATTGAATTTAGTGTTCACCTGTCATCTTTCACGTCTTTCATTATGAGATATGTGGCAATGAATGTTAACCCAAGCTTTAGCTAGAGTACATGCATGGCCGAACTGTTTGTGAAAAGAACTAAAGTTTGAAACGAAGAAAATGAGACTTTACATAAGTCGCTGCGTGATGGAAACAAAATTGAGAAACTTAGACTTAACCTGTGAGAATTTTTTTGTCCAATTTTATGGTGTTTAACGTTGTCCGTCGTTTTGGCCATTGGATAAAATTAAACAATCTCTAAACTCATTTTTAATGGCACATCGTTTTAGATATTAGACAGGGTTACACACTCATACTCATTACCAAGTTGGATATATGTACGGAAAACTTCTTCTTCTTTGGCAGGGATGGATCAAAGAACGCGTTTTACAAAATTATACGTAATTTGTTTCCTGTTTGATATTGGATTGTTGTGCTTTTCAGTGTATGCATATAGTATTAAGCAAACAAACCATCAGTGCCATTTTGTTATGAAATTAACAACCTTTTTCGATTTACAATTGCAAAGGGATATAAAGAAAAAATTTACCAGAAAGCGTTAATGGAGATGGTGATTTGTTGAAATTCAACCATAAGTAGCAAAGGAAAAAAAAAAAAAAAGACTTGTCAAACAAGCGTAAAGAAATCATTCACTCTGAACCTAGTGGGTGCAACAACTTGCTTAAGGTTGAACTAAGCTTGCCGCTGGAATCTGAGCACTTCTTGAATCAAAACCTAATCTGCCAACCTCAAACAACTCTCTCTTCTTTACACTCTTCTATAAATGGACCGGCAGTTTCCACTTCATCAGTCGATTACATCAACTCTTATCAAGTTCTTAACATCAACCATTAATTCAATCATCAAAGGATATAGCTTCAAGTGACAATGGATGCTATTAACTTTATCCTTCCCAATCGT
Organism: Erythroxylum densum; assembly: GCA_024678245.1. NCBI lineage: Eukaryota > Viridiplantae > Streptophyta > Magnoliopsida > Malpighiales > Erythroxylaceae > Erythroxylum > Erythroxylum densum. Next base: position 24,112,835 of record JANPWT010000245.1, on the reverse strand, counting down.
AACTGTTCCTTCTTACTGGGCTTAACTTGGCTTCTCCTTGTTCCGACCATTTCATTAACCAATGCAAAAACTCACTACCATGATTTTGTCGTAAGTCCTTAATTTTTCTCTTATCTTTCATGATTGCATATACTTCTTATCTCTTTTGTGTAATAGTAATAGGAACCCTTACATTCTAAAAAGTTGAAATGTTGAAACAGATTCAAGCAACGAAAGTGAAGCGGCTGTGCAAGACTCACAATAGTATCACGGTTAATGGGATGTTCCCGGGACCAACCTTGGAAGTCAATAATGGAGACAGTCTGGTCATAAATGTGCAAAATAGAGCCCGATATAATCTAACCATTCATTGGTAACCCATCTATAGCCCACTTCGCCTACTTTACATTCACTCGTGAGCATATATATCTGCACAAATACGGTATAGTGGAAGACTTTGTGATTTTGACACTGGAATATGTATTAGCTTGCAACTTTCCTAGGAACTTTCGTGGAAGCAGTAATTAATAACCATCATAGGTGCTTGTAGGTACGAAATAGTAAAGTGTTTGATAATTTTATTTTGGTTGTGTAGGCATGGGATCAGGCAGATGAGGTCAGCATGGGCAGATGGGCCAGAATTCGTGACGCAATGCCCAATTAGACCAGGAGGAAGTTACACTTACAGGTTCACCGTCGAAGGACAAGAAGGGACACTATGGTGGCATGCTCATAGCTCATGGCTGAGAGCCACTGTTTATGGTGCTATGGTTATTCTCCCAAAAGAAGGATCTTCCTACCCCTTTCCCAAGCCTAAAAGAGAAACGCCTCTACTTCTTGGTATTAGTCAACTAGCACCAGTCTTATTTAACATTCTTAGTCGAATGAATAAATGGGTTTGATTGATTCATTAACAGGCGAATGGTGGGATGGTAACCCATTAGATATGCAGAGAGAGGCAAGTAGAACCGGAGGTTCTCCAAATATCTCTGACGCATATACCATTAACGGTCAACCTGGTGATCTATACAACTGTTCCGCCAAAGGTAGGAAGAACGGTCCCTCTGAAAATTCTTATAATTTTTTCGTTAAGAAATAGACAGGGGAAAGAGTAAAAGTGAAAAAAAAAAAAAAAACAGGACATATTCCCATGTAGCGGTCCGAAAAACCATTACAGTTTGCAGAGCAAAATTGCCGAGGTTGTGAGTCTAACTGATGTGTACTTGTGTAGATACGGTCATTGTTCCGATAGATTCTGGCGAAACGCAGCTCCTCCGAGTCATCAACGCTGCCCTCAATCAACCACTTTTCTTCACAGTCGCGAACCACAGGTTCACGGTTGTTGGTGCTGACGCCTCCTATCTAAAACCCTTTATCACATCGGTCATCATGCTAGGACCTGGCCAAACCACCGACGTTTTAATTTCCGGGGACCAACCGCCTGCCAGGTATTATATCGCAGCCCGTGCGTATCAAAGTGCGGTAAACGCACCTTTTGGCAACACAACCACCACCGCCATTCTCGAGTACAAGTCCGCACCATGCCCTGTAAAGGGCATATCAACCAACCCAATTATGCCTCTGTTACCGGCATTCAACGATACAAACACTGTGACGGCGTTCAGCACCAGCCTCAGAAGTCCACGGAAGGTAGAAGTCCCCACAGATATAGATGAGAATCTGTTCTTCACAGTTGGACTTGGACTCGATCCTTGTCCTAAAAACTTCAGAGCTAGGCGTTGTCAGGGGCCGAATGGCACTCGCTTCACTGCTAGCATGAACAATGTATCTTTTGTTTTTCCGTCGACCATTTCTTTGCTCGATGCTCATCACCGAAATATTCCAGGAGTTTTCACGACTGATTTTCCTGCGAACCCGCCAGTTAAATTTGATTACACTGGTAACGTGAGCATGTCGCTTTGGCAACCTGTTCGTGGGACTAAATTGTACAAGTTGAAGTACGGATCAAGAGTGCAGATTGTGATACAAGATACGAGTATTGTGACTCCAGAGAATCACCCAATACATCTTCATGGATACGATTTCTACATAATCGCTGAAGGGTTTGGAAACTTCGATCCTAACAACGATACATCAAAATTCAACCTTCTTGATCCACCAATGAGAAATACGGTCGCAGTACCGTCAAATGGATGGGCAGTCATCAGATTCGTTGCTGATAATCCAGGTACGTAAATGATGTTCTGCTTTTTACCATGTAATTAAATGAACTTATGCTAAATCTTTAAGAAGTGTTTGCTTGTGATTGAATAGGTGTATGGATAATGCACTGTCACTTGGATGTTCATATCACGTGGGGTTTAGCAATGGCTTTCTTGGTTGAGAATGGAGTCGGGGAATTGCAGACTTTACAGGTACCTCCGCTGGATATGCCTGCATGTTAAGAACATTAACATACAGAGAGATTAGCCATCGTGTAAATCGTTAAATCCAACCGAATCCAATAGGGGTCGTTCATTTTTCACTTTTCACAGTATTCGAGTTTCAGCGCCGCTGCTTTACCCTGCATTTGGGGTAATAGTTTCTTGTTTACATGTCTCTCTCTCTCTCTCTCTCTCTCGCCAATAGATAAAACCAAGGGTTCGGATGATGATGGTGCCCTGCCATCGATCTGGTGACCAACCCGCATGACGATAGATTTCTAGCTGTATTTTTTTACCCCATTAAGAACATGTGCAACTTTCTTTCCGGTGATCTCTTCTTCTAATTCCTGAGTTGTCAGTCCTGTCCTATCATTTCATTTGTAACTGACTAAAAATATTACAGTCAATTTTTATAATTATTAATAATTAATTTTATACTAAAAAATATTGCGGTCAATTTTTTAATTATTATTAATTAATTTTATATAACTACAAATATTAATTATATAATCGAATCCATTTGAACTTACAACAAAGGTGGAGTTTATGATTCTGAATAAAGAATTGGTAACTCAATATATTGGCCCCAGGATTTGGGTTTATAGAAAATAGACAATCGACAATAGACAAAGAAACGGGATCCAATACTGAACAGAAGAATTGTTTTCTTTGCCTTGTAAACTGAAAACAAGTTAGCTTGGACTCTCTTTAATAGGTTTTGTTCTGTAACAGACCCCCAAATTGGGGTTTCGATGGAAATGTTTGGACAATTTCTAGGAACCAAACCAACTCTATTCCACTTATGTATAGCTATAGATTTTGATAGGACCTATCAAAATTTATGATTGTACATGAGTGAAACAGAATTGGTATTAGATAAATGAGACAAAAGATTTAGAGCTCAATTTCTCTTGCAAGAAACAAACAATAAATACTGACACCAATCATAAGAGTCACAACAGACTTACGATCACATCATATATCGCAATAGGACAGACTTGCAGTTTGTGAGTCGGGACCTTTTCCTCAACTCATCGTGCATAGGACAATAACTACCTCAACCTGTACACTGTACATCACAGTAGGACTAGAATCACAGACAATTTGGGCCGTATTGACTTCACACATTTATATTTTTTAATTTTAAATTTGCTGATTTGTTACTCAACCATGTCCATGACAAAATCGTAAAAGCACAATTAAATTAGTGGCAAATAATTAAAACCAAGAGAGAGATTCGAGTATTGAACACTCAAGAGGCAACATGTATCTCTTTGCTATTTACTATCAGCCAACTGGAGTGTCGTTTCATGTTAAGAAATATATATACAACAGTTAAGTTAGTTAGTCATACCTCTTTATCTGATAAGATGCAGTAGTCTTTCATCTTTCTCAATTCAGTTTTCTATCATAGTATCAGAGCAACATATTTCCACTTCCCTAGTTTTTCTAGATTCTAAGATTTCCAAATTTTCTTGCATTTTCTTTGCAAACAAACAGAAACTTTGTAGTTTCTTCTTAGTATTCTTTTCTTCTTTCTATACTTAAAACCTGCTACTATGGCTAGTTTCAATACCTAGAATGCTAATAACTCTTTTGATTCAACATCAAAACCAGAAGATAATCTTTCGAGTCCTTATTATCTTCATGTGAACGAGAATCCCACTCTTGTTCTTATTTCTTCGGTTCTAACTAGACCAAATTATCATCAATGGCAAATATCCCTGAAAATGTTACTTCTATCCAAGAAAAAACAAAGCTTTGTTGATGGATCGATTCTACAACAACTTCGTACAGATCCTTTGTTTATTCCTTGGGAAAGATTGTTGGGCACCGACTTGATTCCGAAACTCAACTCTTGCTTAATCATGAAATGTGAACTTATTATCATGAAATCCTTCAAAATTTCAATAATCACTTGGCCCCATTACAGAACATAACTTATTCCAATGAAGTATTCTTAACCATCATCGATTCCTCTTCTTGCTTTGATACCATAACTGTTGCGGTTCCGATTGCGGAACCCAAACCTGGAGAATCATGATACTGAGCAAAATTTTCCTATAGGGTTATTTCCATGAACCCTTATTAG
>JANPWT010000245.1:24046414-24061332 GCA_024678245.1 Erythroxylum densum | reverse complement strand
TACTCAACTAACAGCAAAGAATGGTCCTTACGCAAACATTCGCATAAAGTCAAGGAAGGCAACTTTATCTGACTGCATTTGCTTTTTGAGGCCTGGAATCGATGTTTGTGTGCTCTCATCCCCTCATGATGGAGAGAACTCGGGGAAAGAAAATCCAGAACCTGTAAGTTATGTTTTGTTGTTACATTGAACTGAACGATTGAAAATACATTGAACTGAATGATTAATTTGTAGCTTGAAATATTTTCTGCATGGACTATCATATTTGCTGCACTTTAAAATGTTGGAATTCCTATACTGGTGGTTATCTTACTTGCGTTATTTCTTGTGTAGCTATGGATAGATGCTAAAATAAGTTCTATAGAGAGAAAGCCTCATGAATCTCAATGTTCATGTCAATTTTTTGTTAAGCTCTATGTTCACCAAGGACCTCTTGGTTCAGAGAGAGCAAAGCTTAGTAGGGATACTAAATTAATTGGAATTGACCAAATTTCCATTCTGCAAAGGCTTGAAAATTATCCTTGTGAGGGATTGTCTAATCGCTGGAATTCATCTGAGGACTGTCCTTTAGTACAAAGAACTAAGTTATTCTCGGGGAAGTTCTTGTCTGATCTGACATGGCTTCTTGCAGCATCTGTCCTTAAGCAAATTGCATTTGTTGTCAGATCAGTGCAAAACAAGATTGTGTATCAGATTTCAGAGTGCAAAGATGACCACAGTTTGGTGAAAGCTGTTAAATATCAAAATTTTTTGAATTTCAAGCTGGAAAATGATATTTTAACGCCTACTGTGATCCAACTTGTTCCTGCTGATACCACTGTGGCATCATCAATGTCTGTTATAGATGGGGCCGAATCATTACCATTGGGTATGAACTTGCGAAGATCTAAGCGTCGAAATGTACAACCTGACCGTTTCCTAGGCTGTGACATTCTTCCAGAGACAAATGTTGGTTGGGTGCGAACCCTACCATACACGCCAAATAAATGGAAAGATGATGAACTGCACGTGCCACTGTCCTATTTGTTTGGTGCACGCACTGGTGGTTCAGAGGAACATACAGTAAATAAAGCAGTAGTTCATTCTCCGAAACTTGAAACATTTGAACATCTTGCTGTTTCTGCATTCAAGTCTAGATTAAAGAAGCTTGAATCTGGTGTAGCCAAAATACAAGGGCATGAATCTCAACTTGCTATTGTTCCTATAACTACAAAAAGCAACCCGGCAACACTCGAACAATTTGACACCCCTGTTGAGACTTCTGTCAATATGACTAGAGGGACAAACCAAGTGTCTTTCCTTTACACTAGTACAAAGAGTTCCACTGCTGCACGAAGGAAGAATAACTTCGAATTGGAAGATATGGTGTTTGAAAGTGAAGTGGCAGGAAGTGCTTCTTTTACCAATGTTGGAAGTGCAAAATACCGTTCCTTACATCCAAAGATGGATGATCCTTGCAAGTTAAGGACTTGGAAGAAGAAAACTTTAAGTGCTGGATTGTACAACAAACTGATTCGTTCTTACATGAAAAACATGTATTCCACAATCAGGTCACAGGAAGAACCACCAATAATTGACCAATGGGAGCAGTTTAAGGCAAAAGACCAGATGTATCAAGAAGAGAAAATGAAACCATCCACAATCGAGGACGAGGGTGAAAGCTCAGAAACTGAAATGTTGTGGAGAGAGATGGAAATGTCTCTAGCATCAGTTTACCTTTTAGAAGAAAATGAGGTATAACTTTCAAGTTTCACTAAAGACACTATATTGTATTGTAGGTACATAATGATGCTGAAATAGATATATTCAGATTTCCAATTGCACATTTTGGATATCTGTTCCAAGAAAATATTCATACATACTGTATGTTTCATTCTTTATTGCTCATTCAGCTTGGTGCAAGGATTCTCAGGCTCGAATTTCAACTCAGACCATGCAAAACTCGGGCAAATATTGCAAGCACGAATTCAAAGTGGATGAAGAAATTGGAATCTTATGCCATATATGTGGCTTTGTTAAAAGTGAAATAAAATATGTATCAGCACCATTTGTAAGTAAAAGTCTATGTCTAATGTTTTTACTGTAGTTACTATATGACTTGCTCATCTGTTAGATAGAACAACTGTAACATGTTGAAATTCTTAAGCTACATTTGATGAATAGGCTGATGAGAAAGGGTCTTTCTATACATGGTAAATGTGAAATATATGCTATATTTTCTCTATAACAAATGCTCCATGGTTACCATTTAATTGAGGCATAAGGCTATTGAAACATCATGATATCAGTGTTACCATTTAATTGAGGGATAAGGCTATTGAAACATCATGATATCAGTGTTCCATATGGTGTACTGACTGCAATCCTTTTTCATTTTTCCAGGTGGAATTCGCTGACTGGATGATGGAAAATAAACCATGCATAGAAGAAGATATAGTGCTTAAGCAAGAAGAAGAAGGGGGCTTGAATCTTTTCAGCAATCAAGCTTTCTGTAATGACATGCCTTCATCAGAAGAAAACGAGAATGTTTGGGCCTTAGTTCCTGACCTCAGAAAGAAATTGCATTTACACCAGAAAAAGGCATTTGAGTTTCTTTGGCGAAATATTGCTGGTTCTTTGATCCCAACACATATGAAAAAAGCATCAAAGAAGATAGGAGGATGTGTTATCTCTCATACTCCTGGAGCTGGGAAAACTTTTCTTATCATTGCATTTCTTGCTAGCTACTTAAAGTTGTTTCCAGCTAAACGACCTTTGATCCTTGCTCCGAAAACAACTCTGTATACCTGGTACAAGGAATTCAAAAAATGGCAAATTCCAATTCCTGTGCATCTTATCCATGGCCGTAGATCATATAGGCTCTTCAGGCAGAAGTCAGTGACTTATCGTTACACTGGTCTACAACCTACTCAAGATGTTATGCATATCCTGGATTGCTTAGAGAAACTTCAGAAGTGGCATGCACAACCTAGCGTTCTTGTAATGGGCTACACCTCATTTTTGACATTGATGCGAGAAGACTCAGACTTTGAACACAGAAAATGTATGGCCAAAGTGCTGCGAGAAAGTCCAGGGATCCTTGTTCTAGATGAAGGTCATAATCCTAGAAGCACGAAATCAAGGCTGAGAAAGGTTCTGATGAAAGTGCCAACTGATTTGAGGATAATTCTCTCAGGTACTTTGTTTCAAAATAATTTTTGCGAATATTTCAACACCCTGTGCCTGGCTAGGCCAAAGTTCATCACAGAAGTTTTGAGGAAGTTGGATCCTAAGTTCTCGAGGAGGAAGAAAGGGAAAGGAAAAGCGCCTCATTTAATGGAATCACGAGCAAGAAAATTCTTCCTTGATAACATTGCAAGGAAAATTGATTCCAACATATCAGAAGAAAGGTTGCAGGGCCTGAATATGCTGAAAAATATTACTAATCGTTTTATTGATGTATACGAAGGTGGAGCTTCTGACGGCCTCCCAGGTTTACAGATTTACACAATATTGATGAACTCGACAGATATACAAAATGAAATTTTAGTGAAACTTCATCGATTGATGGCCAAGTGTCCTGGATATCCGCTGGAACTTGAACTTTTGATAACACTTTCATCAATTCATCCTTGGTTAGTCAAAACTTCAAATTGTGTCAACAAATTCTTTACTCAAGACACATTGATAGCAATGGAGAAGCTGAAGTTAAGTTTCAGAAAAGGGTCCAAAGTGATGTTTGTTCTACATCTTGTAAATCGCGTTGTCAGGAATGAGAAGGTTCTGATATTTTGTCACAACATTGCACCCATAAACTTATTCATTGACTTGTTTGAGCGAATCTTTAACTGGCAAAAGGGCAGAGAAATTCTAGTCTTGACAGGAGACCTCGAACTGCTTGAACGAGGAAGAGTTATCGATAAGTTTGAAGAATCTGGTGGTCCTTCAAAAGTATTGCTTGCATCAATCACAGCTTGTGCTGAAGGCATTAGTTTGACTGCAGCTTCAAGGGTAATTCTACTGGACTCAGAGTGGAATCCTTCCAAAACAAAACAGGCCATTGCAAGAGCGTTCAGGCCAGGTCAACAGAAGATGGTGTACGTGTATCAGCTCCTTGCGGCAGGAACCCTTGAAGAAGACAAGTATCGCAGGACGACATGGAAGCAATGGGTTTCAAGTATGATATTCAGTGAAGCATTTGTAGAAGACCCTTCTCGTTGGCAAGCTGAAAAGATTGAAGACGACGTACTGAGAGAGATGGTAGAGGAAGATCGTGTCAAGTCATTCCATATGATCATGAAAAACGAGAAGGCGTCTACGAGTTAACTTGGAAAATCTTTTTGCCATGCCAAGGTGATTACTTCAAAATGATGTCTTCCCTGTTGAATTGCTGCCAGCAAGATGAAAATATCCAAAAATAAGGTGAACGAACTGCCTATTTTTCTTTTCTTTTTATCTCAAGATAAAATGTCATTCGATTTAAGATTTCCAACTTATTCTCTTTTCCAATTATTAGATCTTTTGTTGAACCCAAAAAAAAAAAAAAAAGAAGCAAGCCTATTTTCTTAATGGCTGAAGCTTGAATTCCATAAGATAAAAATGTAAAAATGTCTTGGGTCCTGTCCTCAATCGTCTGTTCTTGACGGCTCAAAGCACAAGCTCCAGAGTCCATGGTATTCACACTTAATATATGCGGATCTTGTAGACCCAGATTGGGCCAGTTTTGCTTGATTAATGGTTAACTTTGTTACCATATGTATAATCTGTTAAATATACTACATGTATGCTTCTTAATTGACAAATCTTGGATTAGCCAACTGACAAAAATGGTAAACTGCCGAGAATGTCAATTAACTTTGCAAGGACAAAAAAGGATTATTAAGAAATTTTGCTCAATTGAACTTCCACAGATGCCCATCAACTCCATTAGCTGTGTTACACATACATAGCCTATAAAACTAGTACTTGTAGAGATAATATCACCCCTAAATTTTGGAACTGTCCACTAAAAACTCTATTTAGTGCAAATAATATCTTTCCAATGAAAAGGCTTTAGAGAATAGCATTCATTATCTCTGCAATTGTAAGTCATCAGATAGACACTTAAGTGCTTGTTTGGATGAATTTTTGGGAGGTTAATAAATATTTTTTTTCACCACATAAGTTTTTTTTTAAGAAAAATGAATTGTTGACTGTAAAATTAAAAAATACTTTCTTAATAGATATAACTTTTTTTATAGTCAAAATATAATTTTTTAAGAAACTCAAATTTGGAGTTTCTCAAAAAAGTGTTTTGTAAGTAGAATTTTCAGATCAATTAATGAGCCTATTTTTTAGTCTTTTTAGTTTTTATATTTTATATATAATTCTCACAATACCCACAAGCTCATTTTTTCGTTTATTATGTATTTAACTATTTACTTAACTTGGATATTTATTTTGAGATTTATATAATATTATTCGACTTTTTAAATGTTTTAATATTTATTTTCGATATTAGTTTACTTATGTTATAATCTATATAAAAGATTTGGTTAGATATATTTTTATTTATGTTTCATATGGTTTAAAATTATATAATAATTATTATATTATACTTTGCATTTTGTTTAATATACTTTAAATAATATTTATATGCATAAGTAATATTTATTATAAAATAAAATATAGTTAAAATTAAAAATATTTTTATTTTTATGTTGTCAAACAATCTACTATATGAATTTCTTTCAAAAAAGCTCTTTTTTTAAATGATAGTCAAATAGTCAACTGGCTTCTTTAAAAAAAATTTCTAAGAAAAGATCTACAAAAAAGCTCTACTAATAAAAAGTTTTATTGGTATAAGCCCAACTAAATAGACGCTAAAATAAATCTAACAAAAAGTTTGTGACAGAGAACAAAATCAACATGCGTTTAGAAAGCTAAACCAACATGGGACTCTTATTTTTGTTAGTTTTTAAATTTTAAACTTATGTTTTTTATCATTTAAAGTGATTTGTTTCCTAATTAGGTTATTACTTTCCTTTAAAATCTAATTCTTGGGGTTCTTATGGATATAAAAGGTTTTGTTTCAATCAAATTACTTTGGAAAGTGTTTTCTTCGTCCTTATTCTTAAAGAAAACTCTCTTATTTAACAATAGAATCTTATTATTGTAAGTTTCTTTTTTTCTATAATACGAAGATTCATATTATGTTCTTGAATTAAATTTGCCACTACAGAACATTCCTTAATATTGAATCTCATTATTCCTATTGGCAAGGATCGTTATCAAATTCTCATAGTAAATTTCCTAAAAAGAATGTAAACGACTCTACCATATTATTATTCACCTTCAATATCATGTAAAAAAGAGGATAACAAACAAATCTTTTTATTTCATTTAAAGTTTTCAATTCAATATCTAAACTTTAAAAACTTGGACAATTTCTTTTTTTTTTTGAAAGTAAACAATACTAACGCAAAGCAAAACATTGAATGGAGAGGCATCGAAACTAACCCAAGCCAACAGGCTTATCCCATACACCCAGAACCTACTAGCCTTTCTCCATCAACGACAAGAGCAACAGTATTATCTGAATTTAAAATAAAATCTAAGCAAGAGGGACGAACATTCCAGTATTGTGGATTTGCATGTAATAAGGCCACCCTAGCTAATGAATGAGTCGCCTTATTGGCAATCCTACGCGTCCATTGGAAGGACAAGTGAAGGAAATGTCGCTTGAAAGATAGACAGTCAAGGGCCAAAATTCCAATCTCAAATCGATATAATGAAGGAACTCGAATTGTTTGAACAGCCGTCAAACAATCAGACTCCACAATGACCTTGTCAAAATGTTGTTCTTTTAACCAAGATAGAGCTTCCCTTATAGACATAAGTTCAGCAAGGACTGGATCATACATGACAGGGTAATAACCTGAAAAAGCAGCCACAAAATGTCCTCGACAGTCCCTGAGCACCGCTGCGAATCCCGTGGCCTTCTTGTCCCTAAAGATTGCCGCGTCTACATTGCATTTTAAGTAGCCTTCCTGGGGTCTAACCCAAGTGGGAACATTCACCCTTGAAGCTCCGGATCTGGTATTAGCCACCGCAAAGGTTTCCCTCGCCTCTTGCCAATCGTTAAGGAATCTGTCCGCAAAGTTTGCTATCACCTGAGAGGAGCTAGACTTCCCTTGCCACACACGAAGATTGCGATGAAACCACACACTCCACACCATCGTCAACATGCGTTCTACACCAGGAGCCGACTGGGAACTTAAAATGTGTTCTATAAAGGCTGCAATGCCATTGCTTGGACGACACCAGCCCATCGAAACCCATACAGCTTCGGCTATTGAGCAGTCCTTTAAAGCGTGATTCATATCTTCTGTATGGCCACAGACATCACATGCGGTATTAAGCATGATACCCTTTCTGCGAAGACGATCTTTGTAGGGGAGGAAATCGCGAAGACAGCGCCAAGTAAAATCCTTAATCTTTGGAGGAAAAGCCAGATTCCATATACGGTTCCATGGACCATTCATAAACATGCTAGCAACGTCAGTATACAGATTAAGAGCCACTCTATAACCAGTTTTTACCGAGTATGAACCATCCAGACTATGGTGCCAAACCAATTGATCTGGGGGTTTTGAGGCAGCAATAGGGACCTTGGAAACCCTTCCCACATCATGAGGAGTAAGTAGTCCTTCTAACATTTGTATATCCCAGCCAGAACCGTCTTCCCTAATCAAATCGCACACTTTAATATTACCAAAATCCGAGATAAATGGAGACGTGACATAAAAGTTGTTTGTTTCCGATATCCACGGGTCTGTAAAAACTTTAATCAAGGAACCGTCTCCCACCCTCCAACGAACCCCTTGACGCAATATGTCCTTGGCCGCATAGATGCTTTTCCAGATAAAGCTAGAGTTGGCGCGATCTCTAGCCTCCATAAAACTACATGAGGGGAAGTATTTGGCTTTAAAAATTTTACTCGGGAGAGAGTCGGGAAAAGCCAGAAATCGCCAAGCTTGTTTGCACAACATAGCTAAGTTAAAGCAGTGAAGATCTCGAAACCCCATACCTCCGTATTTTTTAGGAACACATAACCGGTCCCAACTCGCCCAATGAACGTGCTTTCTGTTAGTAGTCCCTGACCCCCACCAGAAAGAGTTCATCATTCGCTGTAATTCATCGCAAGTGCCTCGAGGAATAAGAAACACACTCATACAATACGCAGGTAGAGCTTGTGCAACAGTCTTGATGACGATTTCCTTTCCTGGTTTAGAAAGCATTCTGTTTTTCCAACTCGCAATACGTTTACTCAGACGATCTTTAATGAATGCAAACACCTGCTTTTTCCTTCTTCCGACGAGAGAGGGAAGACCCAAATATCTCCCGTGATCAATAGGAGTATGGACTCCTAGGATAGTTTCCACCGCAAGTCGATCAGAAGGGAGCGTGTTGGAGCTGAACATAATACCAGACTTTTGGAAGTTGACAGCCTGCCCTGAAGCTGCTTCATAGATGGCGAGAATCCTCTTGATGTTCTGGGCTTCAACCATTCCTGCTCTGAAGAAAAGAAAACTATCGTCTGCGAAGAAAAGATGCGAAACACTAGGGCTTCCAGAGCAAATAGAGACCCCATGTATATCCCCTCGGGCCTCATATTTCCTTAATAACGTCGATAGGCCCTCGGCACACAAAATGAACAGATATGGGGACAAAGGGTCACCTTGCCTCAATCCACGTTTTGGAATAATTGGGCCTACCTCAGAACCGTTAAACGCCACTGAATACCGCACGGTGGTGACACAAACCATAACAAGTTCCACCCATTTGCTATCAAAACCCAGTTTTAGCAACATAAACCGGAGATATCTCCAATCGACGCGGTCATAAGCTTTACTAATATCAATCTTAAGAGCCGCTTCCCCAAATCTTCCTTTCCCTTTATTCTTCAAGTAATGTATAATCTCAAAAGCCACCATGATATTGTCAGTTATAAGTCGGCCGGGAACAAACGCCGATTGCATGGGCGATATTATCCTTGGAAGAATACTTTTAAGGCGGTTCGCTATCACTTTAGCAATAAGTTTGTAGAGGACATTACACAGGGCTATGGGACGAAGATCTTTCATACATATAGGCTTGTCCTTCTTAGGAATCAGCACTAACATCGTGTCATTAAGAGTCGCCGGAAATTCACCTCTCTCCATCCAAGACCGGCAATTCTCAAAAATATCAGCCCCAACAATGTGCCAACACTTTTGGAAAAATGCCCGATTCATACCATCGGGTCCCGGTGCCTTCTCTGGATGCATTTCGAACATTGCAGCTTTGACCTCCTCGAAGCATAAAGGAGTTAACAGATGGGCATTATCCTCCTGAGTAACCACCGAAGTGACACTCGCAAAGTCACCAAACTCCATACCGCCCGAATCCGAGAAGAGGTTCTTGAAATAGTCCAGGATTATATTACCGATCCCCTCATTGTCCACTACCTGCTGCCCACTTTCATCCAGAAGAGAGGTAATTTGGTTGAGCCGTTTTCTTTTTGAAGCCTGTGCATTAAAATATTTCGAATTTGCCTCCCCGTATTGCATCCAAAATATCTTCGACCGTTGCTTCCAGTAGATCTCTTCTTGTGCCAAAGTACGATTAAGGGCGGCTTTTTGTACCTTGAGCAAAGCAAACTGATGACGCTGTCGAGAGAGCTCCATGTGTCTCTTAAGGTGTTTGATGCTATCTGCAAAATTAGTCTCGTGATGCTTTTGCCACCTAAGCAAACCGTTTCCGCATTCCTTTATGCGAGAAAGGAGATTCCTGTTACCAGTGGCCCTCCAGAAGCAAGAGACGAACTCAAGAAATCCATCATCTGCGAGCCATTTATTTTCAAACTTGAAACGGTGAGTTCTCTTACTAGGAATTCTACGCATAGCCACCAATTTAATCGGGTTGTGGTCCGAAGTAGGACTCACTAAGTTGTGTAACTTATGAAAAGGGAAGACATCCATCCAGTCTTCGTTAACAAACGCACGATCCAACCTTTCCAACGTAAAGGAACCTGTATCTCTACCTCTTTCCCACGTATAACCAAACCCGAGTAGCGGAACCTCCACCAAATTACATTCCATGATACATTGCCGGAAGCCCTCCATCAGCGAGCTAGGATAATCTGCCCCTCCCAGCTTATCATTAACAGACATTAAATTGTTAAAATCGCCAAAACAGACCCATGGAAGATTGTGGATTTGATTAAGGGAACGCAGAAGCCCCCAACTATCGCGTTTGCGATTAGATTCTGGGTAACCGTAAAAACCTGTAATTCGCCATTTAGGATTAATAGAATCATCAATAACCATATCTATATGGTTGGTTGAGTAACCGGTAACCGTGGCCGAAACACTATCCATCCAAAACATAGCCAAGCCGCCACTGCGGCCAAGCTGATCAACACAAAAACAGAAATCATATTTCAACTGAACTTTTATTTCTTCAATCTTAACAGAAGTCGCTAGAGTTTCACTTAAAAACAAAATGCAAGGCTTATTGATCCTAACTAAGTCCTTCAAAGCACGAACTGTCCGGTGGTTGCCTACGCCACGACAGTTCCAAGCTATAAAACTCATGGCTCTCGGCGGGTCTGCTGAGCAAGACCGGCCGCTGGTGATAGGTTTGGTGAGTTGGACTGCAACTGATCATCTGTATCCATCTCTTCTACAAAGATAATGCTTGTGCTTCCTTGACGTGGTCGTTTTTTGCACTCCTCAATAATCGTGATAGAAGATTCTTTCTCTATTTGAGAATCATTTATTCCCGACAGTTCAGGTGGGTTTCCGCTAAAATCAGGAGGAATGTGGTCCACATATGGTCTAGGCATAGCAGGGGGTGTCGATAGTATCTTTTTAGGATAGTATGAAAAGTTGTTTCCTATTCTGTGGGGATTCTGAGTTGCTGAAGGAGAAAATCTGGGAGCCAAAGTTGTTGCGAAATCAACGCCAGAATCATTCCCCGGATCTCGCTTCCATTGCACCGAGTTCCTTGCATTACGGGCTCTCACTTCTGCCTGAATTTCCTCCGGCCATTCCCGGCAGTGTTCCTCCTCCGGCCGTTCAAGCAGTTTCAAGCAATTGATTTCACTGTGCCCAATTATACCACATAGGTAGCAGACTAGCGGAAGTCGTTCATAGCTAAATGTTATCTCTATCGGATCAGCTCCCTGTTTCCTTATCTTCTTCTTCCTCATCAATGGCTCTTCCACATTTAGACGTACCCTGACACGCATATAGCTATTCCATGAACTTCGACGATTAGCAGAGTCATATTCCAGATAAGTGCCCATCAGATTTCCTATGTTTCGTGCTAAGGCCTCAGAAGCAAAACCCAACGGTAGTCCATGAAACTGTACCCAGACATCTGTGTGTGTAAAATCAATATTCACTGGGTTCTCCCCTTCCTTCCATTGATGAACCAGCAGAATACACTTGTTAAAGGACCACGGACCACCCGCGAGCATCCTCTTCAAATCGATCTGGTGATAGAACTGAATGATATAGAGATTGTTTTCACCCGTCGGTTTGATATACGCTCCTCTCATGGGTCTCCACAAGCTCAACATCATTCGTTCGAACGCCTCTGCGTTAACCATTCTTTCCCCAATCAATTTACCCAGCAAACACAGCTCAAAATTTATTTCCTCCCTCTGAATATCCTCCGAGGAGATAACAAAATCAGCGTCTTCTTTCTCTCGAATGAGATTATGTTACTCATGCCTCTTAATGCTTCATCTCATCAATCGAATTGAACTTCTATATATGTTCAAAAGCACGTGAAAAATACTACAGAGGTTTCATAATTTGTAATTTATTCTAATCTAATTAGTGATTAATGATGTAAAACCTTTTTATCTGATAAAAGTTCTAATATTGAATCTTAGTATGTCCGAATGACAAAGGATAAGAAGTAAGTGAAATAATATGACCAACTCTATACTTTGGTACCATATCCCGTATCATATAGATTAAGTTAGACATTTTTAGTCTAACAAAATATGCAAATAAAAGTTTAGTGGAAGAGTTGACTTTGATTAAAGGATGTTGATAATTATGAGGAGATAGTTATTTATTCTTTAAAATAAAAAATCAAGTAATAAAATATTATCTATTTTTTAATCTTTAATAAAAAATGGTGTTAATAAATTTCAATTTCCATGTTTCTATTTTTAACATCTCCTCGTGTAGTGCACCTCATATACTCTTTCTCAGAGGATGTGATGCCAATTGCCCCTGACAACAACCCAAATATGAAGGTGGAAGAATGTAAGTTGGAAGAATACTAAAATTAAGTAGTATTCGAAGCAGTAATTACCGATGACAACCATAATCAAGAATGGTTGGTGATTTAGGATAACGACTGCATAGAAAATCAAAAGAAAAAAACGAACAGTGGTTTAATGGAGATTATTGGGCATGCAAACAGATCAGGAAAGCTAGCTAGTTAGCTAGGAATGAAAATGTAATAGCTGGACTTGGAAGCAAGTCCTCATGGCTATGGTGAGAGACCCTTTTTCAGAGCTTGAATGGTGTTAATATCAGTTTTAAAGGCCTTAGCCAAGATGTTGTCATCAATCCCAGTACTGAAAAGGGTAGTCGGAAGCGATACAGTCCCTGAATCTGCACTCCCGAAGGCAGAAATAGCGACAGCAGTTTTCTGCCCTGCAACGTTGTACTGAAAGTGAACTAGTCCCTTAGGGAACACGAATATGTCACCTGTTTGTAAGGTTTGAAAGTACAGCTTGTTGGTTGTGTCAACAAACCCTACTTGAAGATAGCCATCGATGAGGTACAGTAGCTCAGATGCTCGAGGATGTGTGTGTGGTGGATTAGCAGTGCCACCAGGGAACTGAAGAACAGCATATGATACGCTCTGTCCATTAAGAGCTGGGAATTCGACCATGCGAACTTTTGAGATCTGGAAAGCTTGTGGTTGCTGTGCCTGTGAACTCAGGAGGGAACGCAGACCAGTGAAGGTGAAGAAGGACCCATCAACGTTGGTTACATTTGGAGGGACTATGAAGTCAGATAGAATGTCAGGGTCTCCAGCTGTAGTGATTTGGACTAAGATAGCTGAAGCTACCAGACCTGACAAGAATTTGGAGGTGAAACTAGCTGAAGATGAGGCCATGGTGATAGAAGAAATAACCTAAGTGAAGTGGATGGAGCTATCGGGTATGGAAGATGAATATTTATAGGATGCATGACACATCGCCAAGACCACTATTGGTTTGGCAGCCTACTATGGAACGGGATTTACGATGTAATTGTTGCTGTGTTTCACTTCGTCCCATCGCAGGATTTGAAATTTACGTGTTTGCAACGCATTGACATGCATAAAACTTTATACATTTGGGATATATATGAAGTAATGGAACAAATTTATACATGGAAGAACATAATTTGTTGGGGTTAATAAAATTTTTTTGATTAAAAGATGTAATTTTTGTTGTAGTTGAAAACACCTGGTGTTTCGTCACTTCGTCCCATCACTGAAAATAGAAGAATTATGATAATAATGCAATAATTAACTACTCATTGTTTTCTCATCCGTTTACGCGAATTAGAATTGCAGTTGTTAGATCTCAAATTTTAGTCATATAAGTTTGATTACAAAGCTTAATCATAACAATTAAAACATGAATTACATTATTATGTAAGTAAAAATAGAAAGAAAATAATTAATTAGAGTTCAATGTTTTTCTAATGATTTTTAATTAAAACTTCTCCATATTAGAGTCACTCGAGTTCTTTGATTTATTAAAATTCTTCGTTTTCTTGACTAGTTTTTGCTCAAAATGAAGGCAAACTCGAACAGAGTCCTTAAAGACAGACATGTCACCACCTCGCTTTTTACGTCTGGGTGATCCATCGTTGGACAAGTATCCTGAATAATCATGCTAAATTTTTAAAGTTTTATTTGCACAACACAAGGAGACGTTAAAAATAGAAGTGTGGAAATTGAAATTTATTAATACAATTTTTAATTAAGGATTAAAAATAGATAATATTTTATTTTATTAACTACTTGATTCTTTTATTTTAAAGAATAAATAAATATCTCTTCATAATTATCAACATCCTTTAGTTAAAGTTAACTATTCTACTAAATTTTTATTTGCAGGACATGAGGAGATGTTCAAAACAGAAGCGTGCAAAATTGAAATTTATTAACACAATTTTTAATTAAAGATTAAAAACAGATAATATTTAATTTTATTAACTACTTGATTTTTTTGTTTTAAAAAATAAATAAATATCTCTTCATAATTATCAACATCTTTTAATCATAGTCAACTCTTCCACTAAATTTTTATTTGCAAGACATGAGGACATGTTAAAAATAGAAGCGTGGAAATTGAAATTTATTAACACAATTTTTAATTAAAGATTAAAAATAGATAATATTTTATTTTTATTAACTACTTGATTTTTTATTTTAAAGAATAAACAAATATCTCTTCATTATTATCAACATCCTTTAGCCAAAGTCAACTCTTCTACTAAATTTTTATTTACACGACACGAGGATATGTTAAAAATAAAAGCGTGGAAACTGAAAGTTTTCAACACAATTTTTGATTAAAGATTTAAAAACAGATTATATTTTATTTTATTAACTAATTGACTTTTTATTTTAAAGAATAAATAAATATCTCTTCATAATTATCAACATCTTTTAGTCAAAATCAACTCTTCCACTAAATTTTTATTTGCAAAAATTGAAATTTCTTAACAAAATTTTTAATTAAAGATTAAAAATAGATAATATTTTATTTTATTAACTAATTGATTTTTTTATTTTAAAGAATAAATAAATATCTCTTCATAATTATCAACATCCTTTAGGCAAAGTCAGCTCTTCCACTAAATTTTTATTTGCACGACACGAGGATATGT
>JANPWT010000245.1:23996998-24009906 GCA_024678245.1 Erythroxylum densum | reverse complement strand
TAAGGTAAGATCTAGCAGTCTTCACTTTATTCTAGCTATTCCCGGGTCAAAGGGTTTGCCCCGGTTAGGTTCTCCGACCTCTGCGTAGATACCGTTAGAGACGGTCTCCTTTGGTCGTTATGGTTTGACGTCGTTATATAGACACATAGATCCTGATTTTCGGGAAGGTCCCGGAATAAAATTTTTTGTTTTTTCTCACCGTGTATATGTGATGTACACACCGGGATTTTCCTACAACTGCGAGGTGTCGAGCAGAGATCGTTGGTTTAAGTGGAATGGCGGAGCACGGGTCAAAAAACTGTGTCGGGCCTACGTTAGACTGGCTTTGATCCACACGGGTAGGTGCTGTGGCAGTGATACCTTTGCCTTTAGCACTCCGTGTAGAGCGTTGGGATCGCTCGGCGGTCTTGGAAGCCCCAAACTGTTGTGGATTCCTCCCAGTTCCCTTGAAACTAAAGACATTGAGTCTCTATCCCATGCCAAAGGGCAATTCGATGGTATGGTTAGGGGCATGAGTGTCTGTCTTCTCAGCTACAGTGTCCTCATTCAATAACACCGCAAAACGAGATCCTTTGTTAGATTGCCCCGCTTGTGTCGTACTCCCCCTTGTTTGGCCCTGTCCTCTCAATGTTTGGTGACGTCTCATTTGGACGTGCATCCACGGCCCATAGCCGTTAGAGGACGTTGGGTTCTGCTAGCCTCCTGTCGTGTTTGCCATGCCTCCTTGTTCAGTCGTTGCTGCATCTACGCTTCTCTCCGGTGAAGCGTCATTTGTTTTAGGCGTAACTGTCTTGGCACAGGCGTTAGGAGGATGATCGAGAACTCCACACCGAACACAGACCTGGGGAAGGCCCTCGTAGGAAATGAGCAACGTTTCTCCATCCAAGACGATGCTCGACGTTAGGGGATGGTGCAAATCAATCTCCACCGCAAGTCGGGTGAACTTTCCACAGTTGGCGAGCATCGTCTCCTCATCCAGATGAACCGTAGAACCTATCAGATCACCCAACACAGAAAGGATTCGGGGATGATAATGGGAAAGCGGTAACTTGGGTATCCAAACCCACACGACAGCTCTGGAAACCGCAGCTTGGGAGGGGCGAAAGGACGGACTCCACCGTTGAACGGCGATGACCTGTCCGAAGACCACCCAAGGCCTCTCGGTGAGGACCCGAAAGTAGTCGCCTTCCTCCTGAAACTTGACCAGAAAGAACTCGTTATCTAGGTATACCATCTTCATCTTTCCATGCGGCTTCCACTGCATCTGCAACCAGTTACAAAGAACAACAAAACCCACGCGGCGTCCCAGGACTTTCAGCACGACCGCCCTTTCCCACTGCTTGTCAAGCTTGTCTTTGAAGTTTTGGGAGAGAAGGATGGTGCCTCCTTGCTCCCTAAAGACTGGGGTGATGTCTCCCTCGGCAAATTCAACGGGCTCCTCGTCGGGTCAACCCTGATGCGTCGCTGCATTCCCCTCTGCATGGCCCCCGATAACTGCCGCAATGTAGGACTGCTTGGGTTTGGACGACTCGTCTTCTCGTTTACGTGTCCTACCCTTCTTCGTTGGATGACCCGCTAGGTCTAAGGATTCCATAGCCCCTCAGCACAGTGGTCGTACCCACGGCGTAGAACACCTTCACAAGGTCCTTGCGAAAAAGCCACGAAAACCTATCACCTTTTATCTCTCAAGATTTCCTCTCACTAATTGGAGATGGTTTCTTGATATATCATTAATCTTCGTTTACTTCACGTTTCCCAAGAAAACAATAGTAATCGGAAGGAGTGAAAATGGTTTCTAGATATGTCACTAATGCCCTTGCTTATTGGATAATGGTTTCTACAGATATCACTAATGCCCTTGCTTATTGGATAATGGTTTCTCCCTTACTTATTGGATAATAGATAAACAGCTACATATAATAAATGACAACATTAAAATACACAAGGAGATTATTCTAAATTTAAGCTGTAAGAAAGAAAGCCGCAGTTCCCACCTTTGAGCTTCAACAACTATATGAACATCTTTTATTGAGATGGAGTGAATAACTATTTTTTTTTATCATAATTGATATATTTACACTTACTTTGTATTATCAACAACCAAATATTTTAAACATTTTAATATTCCACGAATAGCCAGCTCTCATAGGACATAAGGTATTTTCCATTTTGTATCAATTTTTGCGCTATAAATTTTAGACTAGTATGTTAAATTTTGAGTTTAAGAACTTTTGAGAATAGGCCTTTGAACTTTGGACGGACATATAAAATTAAAATTTTGGTTTAATTATAATAGGAAAACTAAATTTTGTTTGCATCCAATTGAAATTAGCACATTCTTTCCAATTAGATCGAAAAATCCATAAATATATGTGAAAAAATTGCAAATTTATAATTGAAATTGGCATGTTTCTAAATTTAATTATTCCTATGTCATTTTGTTAGAAAGTATTCGAGTTAACCATTCATCTGCAATTGAAGTAAAAGCAATTAAAAGAACTTAAACACGGGAGTTTGGGGACGAGGTTCTAAAGTTTTAAATTGTAATCTTTAAGCCGGGCGATTACGAGCCTCAGTGTGCCTTAATTTTTTACGATAAACAAATTCAGATTCCCAAGTTTCAGACAACACATTTACTGTTTGACTTGTTGAGCAACTGAGCAAAACCAAAGGTCCTGACTCCCGAGTGGATTTGAGATTATCACTGACTTCCTCAACAATTTGATTCAATTTTCTGGTGAATTGTTTTAAACGTTTTTACACTTTCATTTTCTTCCCCACTCCCATGTTACCTAACCAAGGAAAAGCAAGTGAAAAAGAGAACCAATCAAGAAACCATGGAATCAATAGATGGTGAAAAATCAGGATCCAGCTCTTGTGAGCATATATTACTCAAGGATAAAACAACTTGGTAAATAGGAGTTCATTCCAAGTATCCTGGACACCAGGCAAACACCAATGGACGCAATCCGCATAGCTAGCAGGATTGGCAAGCTGCTCAGGAGTCGGTGGATTCCATTGCTTCTTGTAGATTGACGTATGAGCATCTCTACGGTAGCTCGAAAGTTGGGTTATATTTAGAAAGGAGATTGGGTATTTGGATTTGCTGAATACTTCCCCAATTACTTGCATTATGCTTTTTCTAGTATCTGATCCCCAATACGTAGAGTTATCAATCATTGTGGTTTCGTTATAGCAATTTAGCCCTGGTTTCCCTCCCCAATCTATGCTCCTGCAGAATTTCGTTTTATCCAGAATCAGAGCTTTGTAAATGAAAAAGAAGCAAAAATACACTTACCTGTCATGCGTAGGTGACATGCTGGTGAAGAAGACCCTTGTCTTCTTGGGATTCATATTTTTTCTCACCCATCTCAACATGCTTTTCATTGCCATACGATAAGCGTCCTCAGTCGTCACCTCCACAATATCTTTCACGTCATCTTCAAAAGACCCTTGCCTGCACATTATGACAAACAAATATATCTCATTTTTGGCCTTGGATAATCCATCTTTTCAAGTTAAGAACTCAATATTTGTTGGAAAAAGAAAGGAAGTTACAAGATCTTCATGTCGATTCCAGTCATCCACCACACGTAGGTGTTAAACACCAAAATGTCAACGCCTTTCCAATGCCGTCCGTGCTTGTTAATTGAACCTTTCCTTACTATCCTATCCGATACCCTATGAACAATGGCGTTATCTGAATTTGATTCAAGAAGAAATGGTGCCCAGTAGAACTCTATCGTCGCATTGTAATCCTACACTCGAAGTAGAATGAAAAATTTCAGAGTAAAATTAACCAAACTTTTCGGTTCAGTTAATTGAAAGAAATGAAAGCACAAGTCATAAACATTACTATGGCTACAAACCTTGGCAGTGAAGACCGTTAATGAATCGAAGGTCTCAATGGACTTGGCTCCTTTGGGGATTAGTCTATGGAGAAGACAGATCATTGAGACATATTGGCCACGGTTCAATGAATCACCCACAAACATCATTCTCTTGTGTCTCAGTGTCTCCAGCATCAACGAGGCATTGAAACTGCGAGCAAAAATTACAATTTTCCTATCTAGTATTTAATTCATCAATTGAAATAGGAAGTATATCAATCAAAAGTGCTTCTTCTCTCGTGTTCTTCTGCGTCACATAACTGAGTTTTTGCGGAAATGAAAGAGACTGCCGTAAATAACTAGCATGCTACCAACGAATAACACATTTCTGATAATATCCAGTATACTCAGTGTAAGGACTTACCTGGGAAGATCACAACCATGGGGTTGCCATCTCCAAAACTGATAGTCCTTATCAGGCCTGCCATGCTTCTGACAAGTCAACTGTGGCTGTATGTACGGACACTCCGACTCGTCATAAAGCGGCCGAGTCAACTCATCCCTCACCCACGTTCCAATGAACACGTCGCAACCTTCCGGTGTCCTCCCTATTGAAAATGGCAGTTTCTCCCACTTCTTCTCTAACCACCCCAAAACAAAACCCAACTCACTGAATCGCAAAAAAATTGAATCATAACTGTTCAAAGTTCAAACATATCAAAACTATGGTAAATATGTATAAAGTAAAACTATCATTTATTAGATTTATGTGGTCAACTCACCTGCTCTTGAGGGTACTTCTACAACGTCGGGATCTAGGTCACCAAGGAGGCACATGAAGTCTTCCCAATAGAGGATGGCAACGAAGATAATGAAGGCTAATAGACCGAAGATATATGGAGAAAGACGAGCCTTTCTCATCAGGATTGAGGACGAGGCTGACAGTGGTGGCTTCATATTTTCGTTTAGATTGTGCCAATAGGATCACTGATTGCACGTTAAATCTTAAGAGCTTCTTGAAGCTGTTACGTAGGTGTTGAGTAGATATAGATGCTATTTAGGTCGGAGGGTGAAAAAAAAAAAAGGCGTGCAAGCAAAAAAAAAACATACCCCACGGTTTGATTTTGTGTTGTACAATCAGACCTGTATCTATGACCGCTTTGCAGTTTATTAACTAACTTAATGATGGAAAAATATGATCTCCTCCACATTTATATATGCTGAGAGTTGTTGGGTACTTGTTTTGCCAAATGCCTCCATCACCATCAGAAATAACAGGTGGAGAGTCCAATGGTTTGATTTTGATTTTATCTTTTACTTGTCTTTCTTCACTAATGTACTGGATGGAGCATAAGTAGTGTGGTTTTTAAGGAACAATTAGCAGTTAGGAATTGTTTCCATTCCATCAATTTAGAAGGTTAACCAAATTTAGTTTAAAAAGAGAATTTTGGTTTCCACATATTGAATCTGTTTTTCTTTTTTTTGTCTACGAGGTGTTCATCCATTCTCAGACTAATCCCTGCTCGAACCGGGTAGATCCCTTGTTAAAGGTAAAACTTTGACCTCAAGTTTTAAACAGCTACATATATAAAAGCGGTTCAAACTCATGACCTCACTTAAATCAGGAGAACTCCTTACCAACTCACTGCACCTTGGAGTTATTGAAACTGATTTGTAGTTGGAGTATCTTGTATTGATGGTACATCGATAGAGTGAAAAGAAACAATCTTGGAACGAAGATGAGGTAACGATGAATAAATGCAGGGGTAGGGTACGGCATATGATTGAGTAGGAAGATATCTGAGACTTAACTTAGAAGCAAAGGGTGTGCTCAATGTTTGCCTATCAGCATTACATGTACCGTATAATAAACATTGAAATAAATTATGTTGTCCCAAATTCCAAATATTTGTAACTTCGAATTTACAAAGATAAAAACCATCAAATATTTTTTTA
The DNA here is from genome assembly GCA_024678245.1 of Erythroxylum densum. Taxonomy (NCBI): domain Eukaryota; kingdom Viridiplantae; phylum Streptophyta; class Magnoliopsida; order Malpighiales; family Erythroxylaceae; genus Erythroxylum; species Erythroxylum densum. Next base: position 24,004,120 of record JANPWT010000245.1, on the reverse strand, counting down.
AATTATAATCATAATAAAAACTATATTCAATATTAATAGGATATGAGATTTAATACAATACAATATTACAACTCCGGTCTTTATACAAAATTTAATATCTTTTTATGCATGAGAATACATCAACATCAATCATGATTCTGAGAGAAGGTGAAGAATCTGGTCTTCTTTATATAAAAGGTTTAGGTGAAAATTTGGTGACATTTCGGCTTCAAGTGGTTGTTGCATGCCTTTCTTTTCTTCAACATTTTGATTTGAGGAGTAGTTGACTTGTACTTCACAACATATAATTGTAATATAGTTGAGTTATTTATTATCTAGAATAGCATAATGCTTCAATGGTTTTTCTATTGTTGTTCATACCAATTATAATTATAGACAAATAGAATAATCAACGAATTCGAGTAAAACAGTTTAGACTTGAAACCTGTCAATCATACATCATTTTAATAAATCATTTAGCTATAAATTTAAGACCACAAAACTACGTTAATAACGCTAAGTATTTGCCTAAAACATAACAAAATATTGGTGGCTTTATAGTCTTGTTCGGTTCTTACATTTGGGACAAGCATCGCTTACAACCTATTACAGCGGCATAGCTTTAGCTTGTCACTCAGCATCAGTTAGAAGTGAAAACCCCCTTCCAGAGTTCTGTTCAACATGATAATAATATGACAGTGATAATTGCGGTAGAAACTTTAGAGGTCATAGTTGGATAATTAGCTTGTTTTAGTTGGAAGTAGCTTTCACCATTCGAGAAAAATGGTCTCCAGGTTCTGTTAATTCAATTGCTTGGGACAAAAATCGGAGGCTGTTTGTGTGTCTCTATCAACTACGCTTTCTTAACCGCCCATTACTATCACCTGCTATGCTAAGCTTTCCTCTCCTCAACAACCAACGGCTCCTTCACCTTGTAGTTTGTTATCAAGGCAACGTCCACTTTCCAAACTAACCATTTAAACGTAAATTCTGGGACAAGAAAACGAACGACTAGAGCTGCTATTGGAGCTTATAAGGTAACATGTGCCCTTCTCACCTGAGTTTTTAAACGTAAAATCAGTAGGCAAACCTCTTCTCTTTATATTCTTTTTTCTTAATTGATCTTTTGGTTGGTAGGTTGGAACGCCTTTATATTTCGTTCTTACATTATATATCATTTACTCTATCAAACTCGAACACAGTTGGCTTCACTTAGTGAATTTCATAACCTGCATTTGTGGTTTCTTCGAAATGGCAGATATCATGGCTTATGTCCTGAGTATAGATGACAATTAAGCTTCAAATTCGGTTCGAAGTTAAACTGATAAATTTCAAATTGATTGAGCTTTAAATCAAGCTTGAAAGGTAAAGCCCAGCTCAGCCCAAAATCTGATAACTTTGGTCTAAAACCTAGACTCCAGGCCAGGCCTGGACCTTGCCATGTATACATGTCCGTTTAACAGTAGCCTAAATTCCACATGTTTGGTTTAAGACGAGAGAGGGAAAGGAGAGAAATTTCAGATAGAAATTGTCTTGGGGATGGGATTAAGAAAAGAAGATCTTGGGAGAAGGCAACTTCCCAAAGAACAGTATGTAAGTGAAGATTCAAGAACGAGAAAGAATGCTAAAAAAAGAAATGGTTAAGGCATCGAACTCTGCACAGAAAAAACTATTAAATGAGGGTATGCAAGCTTGTCACCATCTAAATATATTAAAATGAATAGAATGTGATCACAGAGGAAAGAACTCGACCAAAAATGTGGAAAAAGGCTGTAAATATGTCAACGAAAGAGTAGTTTTGCAAATAATTTTGTAGATTTCAAGCCTAATTTGATAAGACAATTGAGATTATACCACCCGCCACTTGCCTGGAAATTGCACAGCTCAGAACTCTGACGTCTCGGTACTGATTTGCATGCAAATACGAGCTTCTGCTTTTTACTTGCTCAAAAATTGACAGCAGAATAGGAACTTCGATGTCCTTCAGAAGATCTTCTAACTTTCCTCAGCAACGATGCAAAAGAACTCTGAGAAAATATGACATTAGTAAGTGGATTGCTATAACTTTTAACAAATAGGTATTTGGGAAAATTGTAATTGGAATACCTGTATTCTCTGAGGTAATCCGCCCCAAAATTCAAAGTTTGGTATTATCTGAAAGAACAAAGAACCGTAATTATTTAAAGTTCACAAAGACAGCCGAGCACCACCAAGGGCCTCATTCATGGCTAGTTTTACTTGTAATCAGGAATATCATTCAACAAAGTCAATGTACTATTTGTGAATCCATCAACATTTTGATAGGATCCCAAAAGCCGGTATGGAAAATGTATATTCTGGTATTGATTCTTAGAAAGAATACAATTGATATACTGGTTTTCAAGGTCCAGTACCTCCAACCTAAGGCTCATACATAATGACACTTTAATATATACTCTCTCTTCCTTTCTATGTGTTATTTATACTGAGAATCCGTAACTACTAACAGATTCGGTTAGCTGACAACCTGATGATTGGTTGTCAGCACTACTAGCTAACTGAATATAGAAAGCTAATAGCCCAGACTACCCCTCTGCACTATTACTCCTCTGCCTTCTTTTTATTTCTCCTAACATAGAATTGAGTTACCTTTGGTCTATCACATTTCTAAGTACTCGACACTTAACAGATAGGCATTACTTTGAACAGTTTGTATAAAAAGAATAAAAAGAAAATTATAATATACTAAATTATGCATGTTAATATCTCTACCGGACCTGTGATTACAATCATAAAACATGAAAAGGAGGTATTTTCTCCGTGATGCCATCTATGTCAGAACATTGTTCCACAAGTTTGATAGCTACTCGGAATTAGGAACATGCAGCAAACATATTATGAATCAAACATTTTAGGAAGATCACCAAGATTCCACAGAAAGGAATTTCTATGCCAAGTGACAAACGATTTGGATCTACAGTTCAATATTATCAAATAATCAGAGAATTGATTGCATGAATGAAAAATCGAAAAAATTCATAATTCGACATCAAACAGTTCAAACTATGAGTTAAAGGGCCAGAGAGAGGAAACATACATCCCACCCGCGTATTCCAAGGAAGAAACACCGGTAGACTGTTCCCACCAACAGATATGCTCCAAAAAGACATAAGATACTGCAAAAGCAAGTGATTAGTCAAGCAAGCTGACTTCAAAACCATGAAATCATGACTTGATTGATGCGATCTATAACAAGGAAAAAGTAGAGATACACAAATAGGTGACTCACATAAGGATTAAGATACTGAACCAGCCCCATCCTGTCCCATGTACAGAAATGATTGTAGGACAACCAGAAGGATGCTTCAGTACTGTGGCCTGTCAGACAAACAAGCCCGAAATCTTAAAATGTAGAACTCAGTAACTTCTTTAACATTTCAACCAAAAATGTTTATCCAATAAGAAAGAAGCACTGAGAATAAAGCACATCCATTTGAATCAATTTCCATGTAAAATTGAATTTCAGGGACTCACATAATCACAGGTCCCTAATTTCTCCAGTGAGAGTGGCCCCTGTGAAACATGAATAAAGTCATGAGGCAAACTATGAAGTGACTGGGTTCAGAAAAAGAGTTTAAGCTTTTTAGACCATTCTAAGCAGGGCGAGGATAACTTAAGAAAAAACTCTCACCTGAACTCCATTTGAATCACAAAGGACAAAAACAGAGAGCGAACAATTCCCTGCAGGGGCCTTCCTTGACATCTTAACAACCACTCCCTTACTAGGATTTTTATTTTCTGCAATGTTCCTCATTGAAAAGATCCAAATCAGTACTTATAGACACACTAAACATTCGAGAGCAAGCTCCTACAGAACAGTGAATTCTGCATCACCAGGAGAAACTACATGTAGCCTGCTCATCCCTGGTTCAACTAGGACTATTCTTCAGACCAATTAGCAAATGAAAAGAAAGTAATAGAAGTTCTTACCAATGACATTAATCACTGTGCTTGATGCATATCCAATAGTTTTGCAAACATCATAACCTGAAAACATAACATAGATCTCATAGAAGTCTACAAGGAAAGTTACAGCCCACTCAAAACAACTACTTCAAATTCAGCTTAATTACTTTATGAATGAATAAATTAAGGGGACAGAAGCCTAAAGAAGTATCCTTGTCATTCTCCAGGTTTGCTAACTACTTTTTCTAACTAAAGGTTTTCTGAATTCCCTTCCGCTTCAATTTCCTAATCCATAACCTTGATAAAATATGCTTTCCATCCTCTTTCCTGAAGTTCGTTCTGATTGGCCATATCAGGGGTTTAGATCATTCCAAACATCAGTCCTAGTTGTGGCAAAAGACACGAGATCCATGATAGTGTTGATTCCATTGGTGTCAAAGAGGAACTATCACTCTTAAAGGATGGTTCTTGACCTAAATGTGGTAAATCATAGGAGATAGTCATATCCTGACAGACATGGATAAAAACCCATGCATGCTAATGTCCCCATCCAAAAATAATAATAAGTTGTTTCCAACACCAAGGAATCAGAGTCTATATGTCGATACACATCCAACTAACAAATATGATCCATCAAGCTGCCACCAACCATCTATTGACCTCAAAAGCTTAAGGCGCTTGTCTAATAGATAGAAAAAATGAACACGTGTAGACATCTGTATCTATAAGGAAACAATTCCCACACAAAAAATGGGTGCATAAAAAATGCCAAAAAAACTGCGTAGGATTACATGAATCATGGAATCTCATAAGTTTAGTGGAACTGAGACAAAATTACAAAAAATCGATAGATCACTTACCTCCTATGTTATCACCCATTAGTGCACTACATTCCATTCCACAGTGTTCTGGGCCCCCGCAGTCCTACAGGAACAGATAATCAACCAACCATCACAACTTTTAACTTGTATGTAGCAAAGACATAATTATCATTTGACAGACAGGACGCACAATCTATCATTTCAGTAGCATGGAAAAGAGCTGATGCGCTCATTGACCAACAGAATGGTTTGTGGAACAGGCAAAAACCATAACACCCTGCAATTCACAGGATACATGGAAGTGCCACGTCTATCTTGAATGAACTCTTTCACCAGTAGACTATGATACCCCTAAAACTAAATGAAGAGCTGAAGAGCCCAGGTTCAACAAGGAAAATACAGTCTAGATTTTTCAATGCGGACACTTCCAATCTGTTAGACGATAATAGCTTGTCAAAGGAAAAAGATGGTCAGACTTATTTACCATGCAGTCAAGACATCTGGGAGGGTGGTGATTAAAAATCATTCCATCGCATAGCTGCGCCATAAGTCAAATATGAAAAATTCAGGTCAATCAACTGTATACACGCAAATATGAAATCCATAGGTAGGTACATAAATACAAAGTAATAGCAAGGCCCGAGTTTTTACACGGCATCCCTTTTTAACCATTTTCAAAAACAATGCTAATAAATTTCAGTGTATGAGTTTGAATTGCTTTCAAAGGCAAGACAGCTTATAGATTGGAAGTCAGTTGTAAACACAACAAGAATGGTATGAAGTTTACAGGATACGACTAAAGGCCAATTGAAGTTTAGTCTTCCAACTGCATGGAATAAAGTGGCTCTATATACCATAAAAACTACTAAAAAATGAAGAAAGAAAGCGTAACCTGATGGAGCCAACCTGAAACCAGAGAACAGTCTTATTTGCAGCCACCTGATAAAACCTACAGTAACAAAAACGGCAAATGAATGCAGAATATGATGAATCATAATCTCATACTAATTTGTTTAAGGAAGTAGAACAGTAAGCAAAGAACGCTGGATTTTATAATTTGAGGTTCTCTATTATTTTACTGTTCACTTGCAGAAGCCAAAACAAGTATTTTCAATTAATCTAAACCAAATATCTGAATCCTGTTGGAAAGCCATCAACCTAGCACTATGAAATTTAACCGTTAATGCCCCTACCGAATCCCCAATCACTGACATATCCCCTCTTTTTCAGCAGAAAGAAGAGACAATAAAACTCCACGTTTCAAATGCCGGTGGCACTAATCTTTCAGTACAAGTAGAATCAGATTTCAAAACAGTTGTCGTGATTGGTTCACTCTTAAGGTTTTACGTCGACTTGAACGGAAATATCAACAAATGAAAGAACACAAGGACAATACAAACATCTTTCCACTTCAATCCCGATTACTAAATGTTATTGTAAATATTACGGGACAAAAGCCAAATGAGAAAGAAAACATTATAAATGAGAAGCACACAAATCGGGAAGGAGAGAAAAAGAGCGTACCCATCTTCGCTGACCACACCGTGAGGATAAGTGGGAAGACGAGAGGCCAAACTGAAGTTATAAAGCTTCGCACCATCATAAAAACTGTGTTCGCAGACTACAGGGACTGACCCAACTCGAAGTAAAGTCGCGACCCATATAAACAACATCACAGCGAAGCATTGAGCCAAGTTTCTTGATAGTATCATTATTGCACGCGTGTAGATTTATTTTTCTCTTCAATTTCCTTAGCAAGTCATCATTGTAGTCGAAAAGAAAGAAGAAGCCGCCCAAGTGAATGGAAAAAAAAAAAACCCCTCGTAGATTCTGACTGCGGGCAGTGAAATTGTAGTGGGGCACGAGGGGGAAAAGGATTTGTTGACTAATATTCGCTTCCTGACTTTTTAGCTCTCTAGAGATTGCAAACACTTGGTTACTGGAGACAACTACAATAGTTGATGTTTATCTAAACTAGAACGCAAAGTGATTAGTTATTTTACTGCTCATATTTGACAACACTGGACTGGAGTGTAGTTACCAGCTACTTACGGTTTCTATAATGATAAGAAGTTGGCTATAGTAATTAACGTCTCGCGGTGAACCACCGCGGAGATCGGAAAGCCGATGAGAATGGGATTCGGGCTGGGCCGAGGGTTACTGGATCTTAGATATTTTCGTTCAAGATAAACAGGTGGTAACTTGATATAGTTACAAAACTGTGTTTAAAGGGCTTACTAAGAATTGGTAGCTACAGTATTAATTGAAATAATAAAATCCATTTCTTCCTTACATTACTGCTGACTTGAGCGTTCTAAATGTTTGATACGAGGATTTCTCTAATCTAATGTATTAACTTTTGAGTTAAGATATACTT